>SKCR01045519.1:0-60708 GCA_019454045.1 Zanthoxylum bungeanum | reverse complement strand
AACATGCGTCTGCCATGTGTCAACATCACATCAATCTTGCTAACGTGCGCCAGACACGTATCATCATCTCATGCTGCCGACACTACACGTCATTGCTTACATCACCGTCGCGATGCGAAAGGCATTACATGTCGCGATGCCGAGCCAATAATTCTACCGACAACCACGTGTCAAGATCCTGTTGAATCAACAGTGCGTCGCGATGCGCAAGGGTTTTGCATCGCGACGCGTAGACCAAAATTTTGCCTATAAATTGAGGCCGAAATCAGAAGGAAAATTCATACCTTCTTCTGGGGATTTCCTAAAGAATACTAAGAAGATTGTATCTTGTTTGTTTATTTACAGCTTTTTGTATTTAATTTTTATTTTACGTAACAGTTCTTTCTTTATTTTACTTTTCAGTCTTTATTTTATTTTTCAGCATGAGGAGGTAACTTCCCTCTGCTGGGGTAAAGGGTAAAGCTTTTATTACTAATATTTAGATTAATCTCCCTTAATTATAATATATGAACTATTTTAAAACCTGACTTAATGGGATACCGCCTTTATGGTTGATTGGACTTAATTAAATTGATTTTAACCTGACTAAATTGGATACCGCCTTTATGGTCGGTTGGAATTAATCATAAATTTGACTTAATCAGGATACCGACTATATGGTCGGTTGGTAATGTCATATAAAGTCAATATATTATAATAAGAGAGATATCTAAATTAGAAGTAATAAAAGTATATCTTCTAACTCCAGCATTTTCTTTATTGCTTTATTTACCTTTTTAATTTCCAAGCTTTACTTTATGTTATTTTCTTTATTTATGTCTTTACTAGTCCTAGATATGTGTGGTAACTAAATCTCTTATCTGGGGTTGTGATGAATTCCAATATCACCGGCTTATAAGGGTTATTTTATTATTTGGGTAATATAAAAGTTTATTTATTGAGCCTTAAGCTTAATGCTTCTTGTTAACTGGCCATTAATAAAATTGATTTGGTAAACTTAAAATGAACTTGGAAAATGGATTTTAGGTTTCGGTCTTACACTCTATAGCTCACGATCTCACTTAAGGATAAATAACCCTTAATAGATTTCCTTACATGATAGGAATATACCTGTCGGGCGGGGGTAGCCATAATTGGAACTTAATCTTAATGAATTCAGATAACTTGGTTAACATAAGAATATGATTAATTGGGTTACACTAAGTATTTGCATCTGACCATCGGAAGAGGCTTTTGCATAATTTCATGTTCCAGGTTAATAAACTAATATATTGCACAAACATAAGACAACCACTTCATCTTTAAAAGATATTAGAATGATTCACAACCCTAGATAGTTTCTTAATATTGAATTTTCCTTAAATTTACCTTTGCACTGTTTTATTTACTTGTTTTCAGACAAAAATCACCATCCAAACAACAATAATCAATCTATTAGATATTCTTAAGCATTTAACATCATAAATTAATAGCTAAGGTATTAAGTCCTCGTGGGATCGATACATTTTATACTACTTGAGCGATACGTGCGCTTGCATTACGTGTGTGATTTCACCGATCATTACTCGAATTGCTATTTTATTTTACTAAAACTATTCCTTGTAGATCGACCTCAGACTTATCGAATTATTTTATTACTTCGACACTCTTATACTTGGGAGTAAAGAACCACTTTGTGACTGTATCAGTGATCATCACTCTGGTGTACTTCAATTCCGAAGTGATATCAGTCATTCTGGTGTACTTTCGTTGGAATGATCTCAGTCATTTCAGTGTAATTTTCTTCAGGAGTGATCATCACTCTGGTGTATTTGCATTCCAGAGTGATGTTAGTCTCTCCAATGTGTTTTCATTTCGGAGTGAGGTCAATCACTCCGTTGTGTTTGAATTCTGGAGTGATTCCAGTCATTAGAGTATACTTCCATTTTGGAGTGATGATAGTCACTTCGGTGTACTTTGATTCTAGAAAGAAGTCATTCACTCAAATGTACATCCATTCCGGAGTGATCATCACTTTAGTGCTATTCCGGAGTGATAACAGTCCTGCCGATGTACTTTCATTTCAGAGTGATTATCACTTCAGTGTGCTTTTATTCCGGATTAATGCCAGTTTATCCGATGTACGTCCATTCCAGAGTGATCATTACTCCAGTGTGCTTTCATTCTAGAATGATGTCAGGCACTCCAGTGGCCTTGATTTCCGGATTAATGCAAGTAGTTACAGTATACTTTCATTCTGGAGCGATGTCGTTCACTCTGATGTACTTTTATTACGGAAACATGACATTCAATCTGGTTTACTTTCATTCCGGAGTGATCATCACTCCGGTGTACTTTCATTCCGGAGTGATGTCACTCACTCCTGTGTGCTTCCATTCCGATGTGATGCCAATACCTTCAGTGTACTTCCATTTCCGAGTGATCATCACTCCAATGTGTTTTCATTTTGAAGTAATGTCAGTCACTCTGATGGCCTTACTTTCGGAGTAACACCAATAAATTCAGTGTACTTTCATTCCAGAGTGATGTCACTCACTTCGATGTACTTTCATTCCGGTGTACTTTTATTTCGGAGTGATGTTAGTCACTCCGGAGTACATCCATTTCAGAATACATAAAAAGGGTAAAATGGTGATCATCACTCCGATGTAAAATGGTAAAATGGTGATCTCACTTACTTCGGCATACCTCCATTCCAGAGTGATGGCAGTCACTCTGGAGTGCTTCCATTCCGAAATGATGTCAGTCCTTCTGATTTATTTTCATTTCGGAGTGATCATCACTCCGATGTGCTTTCATTTCGGAGTAATGTCAGTCACTCTGGTGGTCTTGCTTTCATAATAATATTAATAACTTCGGTGTACTTTCATTCTAAAGTGATATCACTAACTCTGGTGTGCTTTCATTCCAGAGTGATCTCATTCACTCTAGTGTACTCTATTTCAGAGTGTTCATCACTCTAGAATGATTCCATTCCGAAGTGATGTCAGTCTCTCCGATGTATTTTTATTTCGAAGTCATCATAACTCTGGTGTGCTTTCATTCAAAAGTGATGTCAGTCCCTCCGGTGTACTCTTATTTCGGAGTGATCACCAGTGTGATTTCATTCTAGAGTAATGTCAGTCACTTCGATGGCCTTACTTTTCGAAATAATGCCAATAACTTCGGTGTACTTTCATTTCGGAGTGTTGCCACTCACTTTGGTGTGCTTTCACTCCAGAGTGATCTAATTCACTCCGGTGTACTTTCATTCCGGAGTGATGTCAGTCACTCTAATGTACATCCATTCCGAAGGGCAAAAAACGAGGTAAAGTGGTGTTCATCACTCCGATATAAAATGGTAAAATGGTGATTTCATTCACTATATTATACCTCAATTCTGGAGTGATAGCAGTAACTCCGGTGTACTTTCATTCCGGAGTGATGTCATTCACTCCCATGTACTTCTATGTCTGAGTGTTCATCACTTCGCAGTGCTTTCATTTCGTAGTGATGCAGTCTCTCTGATGTACTTCAAATTTGGAGTGATCATCACTTTAGTATACTTTTTTTCCAGAGTGATATCACTCCCTTCGGTGTACTTTCATTCCGAAATGATCATCACTCTAGTGTTTATTCCTTCCGGAGTAATGTCAGTCACTCGGTAGCCTTAATTTTCAAAGTATTGCCAGTAACTTCGATATATTTTCATCACTCTGATGTATTTCATATTCTGAGTGGTTATCATTACAAAGTGCTGATATTTCAAAGTAATGTCAGTCCCTCTGATGTACTTTCATTCCAGAGTGATCATCACTCCAGTGTGCTTTCATTCAAGAGTGATGTCAGTCCCTCCAGTATACTTTCATACTGAAGTGATCATCAGTTCAGTATGCTTTCATTTTGGAGTAATGCCAGTCACTCTGATGGCCATGGTTTTAGTAATAATGCCAGTAACTTCGATATACTTTCATTCTGGAGTGATGTCATTCACTATGGTGTGTTTTCATTGTGGAGTGATCTCATTGACTGCGGTGTGCTTTCATTCTGAAGTGATGCCAATCACTCTAGTGTACATCCATTCTGATGGACAAAAAGGGTAAAATAATGTTCATCACTCCAATGTAAAATGGTAAAATGGTGATTTTATTCACTCCAATATACCTTTATTCCGGAGTGATTGCAATCACTCTGGTGTAATTTCATTCCGGAGTGATTCCATTCACTCTGATGTACTTTCATTTTCGAGTGATCATCACCCCGGAGTGCTTCAATTTCGTAGTGATGTCAGTCCATTCGGTGTACTTCCATTCCAAAGTGATCATCACTCCGCGGTCTTTTCAATCTAGAGTAATTTCAGTCACTCCGGTGTCCTTGCTTTTCAGAGTAATCCCAATAACTTTGATGTACTTTCATCACTTTGATGTACATCCATTTCTAAGT
The DNA here is from genome assembly GCA_019454045.1 of Zanthoxylum bungeanum. Lineage (NCBI taxonomy): Eukaryota > Viridiplantae > Streptophyta > Magnoliopsida > Sapindales > Rutaceae > Zanthoxylum > Zanthoxylum bungeanum. The sequence goes on along the minus strand of SKCR01045519.1, from coordinate 56,286 downwards.
ATTCATCACTACAGAGTGCTGCCATTCTGAATTGATGTCAGTCCTTTCGATGTACTTTCTTCCCGAGTGATAATCACTCAGGTGTGCTTTCATTCAAGAGTGATGTCAGTTCCTCTGGTGTACTTCCATTCCGGAGTGATCATCATTTCAGTATGCTTTTATTTCGGAGTAATGTCAGTCACTCTAGTGGCCTTGCTTTTCGGAGTAATGCCAGTAACTTCGGTGTACTTTCATTCCGGAGTGATGTCACTCACTCCGGTGTGCTTTCATTCCAAAGTGATCTCATTCCCTCAAGTGTAGTTTCATTCCATAGTGATGTCAGTCACTCCGGTATACATCCGTTCTGATGGATAAAAAAATGGTAAAATAATGTTCATCACTCCGATGTAAAATGGTAAAATGGTGATTTCATTCACTCCAATATACCTTCATTCCGAAGTGATGGCAGCCATTCAGGTGTACTTTCATTCCGGAGTGATGCCATTCGCTCTGATGTACTTCCTTTTTCAAGTAATCATCACTCTGGAGTTCTTTCAATTCGTAGTGATGCTAGTCCCTCCGGTGTATTTCTATTCTGAAGTGATCATCACTCCGGTGTCCTTTGATGTACTTCCATTCCAAAGTGATAATCACTCATGTATACTTTCATTTTAGAGTGATGTCAGTCCTTCCGATATACTTCCATTCCAGATTGATGATCACGTTGATGTACTTTCATTCCGGAGTGATGTCACTCACTCCGGTATACTTTCATTCCAAAGTGAGCTCATTCACTTCGGATGGAAAAAAAAGGTAAAATTGTGATCATCACTCTGATGTGAAATGGTAAAATAATGATCTCATTCACTTTAGTATACCTCCATTCTGGAGTGATGTCAGTCACTTCGGTGAACTTTCTTTCCGGAGTGATGTCATTCACTTTGATGTACTTCCATTTCGGAGTGATTATCACTCTAGTGTGCTTTCATTCCGGAGTGATGTCAGTCACTTCAGTGATCTTGTTTTCTGGAATGATGCCAGTAATTTCGGTGTACTTTCATTCCAGAGTAATGTCATTTACTCTGATGTACTTTCATTACGGAAAGATGACACTCACTCCGAGGTACTTCCATTTCAGAGTGATCATCACTTTGTGGTACTTTCATTGTAAGTTTAAATAAAATCTAGCAAAATTACACAATAAAAAACCCTAAATTAAATTAATCAATCAAAAACTTAAATTAAACAAAAGAAAACCTGTAGTTTGGAGATAAAGATTGGGATAGAAGCAGAGAGAGGCAATTGCTGAGACTGAAGATTTGACATTGTTACTTAAGCAAAATTTATTTGCACCTAATCTTTTTTATAGTTGTCTTCTCTTTGTTGTAGAGTTTCTTGACGTTGATAATGACTTTGTATTAGTTCTGATGAACCTTTATCATAGCGTCAGTCTGACTGACATCATTGCAGTTTCTGGCCGTTGAGGAATCACAAAGGAAATTGACAAATTTGGGTTATTTATGGTTTGTTATGGAAAGAAAAGAAAATGAAGTAGATTGCAGGTGGCCTGTGGAGGCAACTTGTGTGTCAAATGGGGAGAGAGGTGGTAGTGTATGCTGCAATTGTGATGAAGTCAACGGTAAACGATATATGGAATTTAGTGGTGACAAAGCAAGCAGCAAAAAAAAAAAAAAAAAAAAAACTCAAGCAAGCTGCAAACAAGGAACAAATGAAGAAATAACTGGAAGAGAAGTGGTAGCTGAAGCATGCAACTGAAGCATACACCTCTTGATGTGTTTCTTAACCTCACTTAGTATATATAGTAACTATATATATATAGTTAGTTAGTTAGTTAGTTAATCTATTACTATTCAAACCATATAAATACACTTGTAATAGAAATCATAAAATCTATCCACGTTGTCTAAAAACATGAATCAGAAAATAGAAAAATACATCTATACGCAATCATAAAATCTATATACGCTGCCACTACAACCTATAGGGTTTGAGATATTTTAAACACGACAATCTCAATCTCGTCACCAATACTGTCCTGGCCACGTTGGTGCAACTACCCCCATCTATGATGTTACTACATGACCTCTCATTCACGTTACCATAGTGTGGAAAATATTCTCCCTCCGTTACTTGGTCTCCTCATCTACTATATGTGCTGTCAATGCTCTCATAGACACACGCGATATATTATCCAATGGGTATGTTGCTCTCTCATCATCACTAGCGTCCTCTAACGCAGACATCTCATCTTTCACCTCCCCATTTGTGGATTCGATAATACCATAATCCTTTATTATCAATGTTCACTTGCTGGGGCATTGTGATGTATAATGTCCCATACCCAAACACTTAAAACACTTTACCTCATTGGATTTTGGAATTATTATTGCAGATTTAACCTTAGCTCTGTCTGTTTCCACTTCTTTTCCTTTACCACTCTCGACCATGGGCTTAGGGAAACCTCTATCTCTTTGTCCATTACTAGGCCACTTCCCATTCCAAGCAGAAGTTCCCTAAACAGTGTATCTAGATGCTGATTTCTTCTTTAACTGTCTTTCTACCTTGATTGTCATGTGCAACATATCCTCCAACTTTACAAAATGATGCAACTCAACTACACTCGCAGTCTCTTTATTTAACTCACCTAAGAACCAAGCTATCGTGGCTTCCCTATCCTTCACCACATTTGCCCTAATCATTGCTACCTTCATCTCTGTATGATAGTCCCAACAGTCTTCGACCCCTGATACAAATGTTATAGCTTATTATATACCTTATGTAATAGTGTCTTAGAATGAATCTCTTACGCGTGAGCCTTTAACTCCTCTCAAGTCTCCACTGGTCTTTCAGGGATCCTCTTATTAGTTACCAATTGATCCCTTCAAATCACTGCATTGTTTTCAAATTCAATTGCAGCCAACTTCATATTCTTCTCATCAAAATACCTATGACAATTAAAAATTAGCTCAATCTTTCTCTCCCAGTCCAAATACGCCTCTAAATCATTTCTGCCTTGGAAAGATGAAATTTTCATCTTGATCCTGCCTAGTCTCCTACCATGTTCTCTCATGTTAGGCTCTATTCGGTAGTCATAATTATGCTCATCATATTCATCTCTAACATATCTATCTCCAAATCGTTTATCTTCTCTTCTATATCCATCTTCAAATCTACCATCAAACTGTCTATCTTCTCTCCCATAGGTCTTTCTCTTTCCCCTCTGAAAACCTCTCCGCTCATTAAACCTCTTATCCTACCGATCATATCTCCTCCCAAACCTCATTTCCCTCGATCTATACCTATCTTCCTCATCATCGAACTCATCCAAGTCTTCCATATCATCCATATTATTCTCTTACTCAACCTCATGTATAGGTACCCTAGGTGGTTGTTGCTTTGTTTGTTCCTGCCTAGATTGTTGTGGCCCATCAATCCCCTTTTGAACACTAGATAATTGGAGACTAGTAACCTCTCTCGACATCTATCTATCTATTACTGCGTTCATATTTCCAAACATCTCCCGGAACTCAGCCATATTCTTCTTTATGGTATTAAACCTCACATTAACGTCCATGTCTTTCTTTGTCATCTTACTTAATAATCAGGTCCATAATAACAAGAAAAAAAATAAAATAACTAAAATAAAATAAACCTCACAAGCTCTCATGTTTCATTCTCACATAAAACACTCAACGCAGAGCGATTAACTCTGTTCAATGTCGAACGACAACCACCAATAGAATACACAACCAGTGTATAGCCCAAAAGTCAGCAAAATCCCCGAGGAATCAAAAGGAGTAAAGGTATCAGTAAGAAATGAGATGTGAATCGAGAAGCAACAACGATACTTAATCAAGAAAACCTAAAGTCAGAGTGCAAGAGGAAGGAATAAAATAAGCAAGTGTAACAAGTAAGCTAAGTGTGATATGCACTATGCAAATTTACACACTCACAAAGTGATTCTTGACTCTCAAGTATAAGAGTGTTGAAGTAATAAAATAACCTTGTAAGTTTGAGGTCTATCCACAGGGAATAGATTTAGTACAATAAAATAATAATTCGAGTGAAAATAAAAAGACTGAATTATTTGAAGTGATTGCCAATTTTAAATTGGATTGCAACAATAAATTAAAATGCTGGAGCTAGGGGATCCACTTGTAATATTTCAAATTTAGAGAAATCTTACTTTTTATAATATATAAATTGTCATTATTATCCGTTAATTTATTTCAGAAATTAATTATGCCAAAACATATAAAACCAGCCATAAAGACGATGATAACATTTGTCTATAACAAGTCCAGTTAGGTACTCAATTATGCCAAATATATAAAACCATTTATAAAGACGATAATAAATTTTGTCAATAATTAGTCCAGATTTAAATTATTCTCTCATATTATATGGGGTAAAGTATTAACTGTGTCAACTAAGATTTGATTGTCTACAGCGAATCAAAACACCCTAAAATATAAGAGAAGATTAAATATTAGTCTGCAAATTACAATTCATATTATTATAATATAAGTAAGATTAATTTATATTCTCACATTAAAGGTTTCACTCTTTACCCCAGTAGAATGAAATTAGTTACTCATGCTTTGAATAAAAACACACATAATTTTATTACTAAAAGAAATAAAATTACAACAGAACTTGAAAAATAAAACACACAAGACATTTCTTCCAAGTCTTCAAGAGAAAATGAAAGAAGCATGAAGAAAATGAGAGGTGCACCTCTATTTATAGTAGAAGTGTTCATCTCTCAATTATTGATTACAACTTTCCAAATCAAATACAAATAATAATTTTTTACTAATTTTTTTTCTTTTTCTTTTTTGACTTCTTTTTTATTTTTGTTGATCAATTTGCAAACATTTGTCACAATTAAGGATGACAGTGGGTAGAGTTTGGTGCAAGTTTTCCATTACCAAACCTGCTCCCGCATATGTAAATAAATTATCAAACCTGCAGCATACCCGCTACAGATTCATTTTTTATTACCAAACCTATATCCGCATATAAAAATAAATTACCAAACCCGTACTGGTACCCAACGGATTTTTACGGGTTTTTAAATTATTGAATTCTTTTGTGCTCTTAATAATACAATCTTTTTTAATTAAACATTGATACTTTTTTCATAACATACAAAAAAGAAAGTATTTGACAGTTTACAAATTAGGACACATAAATAAAAGTTTAAAAATATTTATAACATAATGTCAAATTCATATCATCACAATTACATCCATGAATCACTAGTTGAATATCCTTCATTATGTTAAATTCATATCATCAAAATTTTTAAACCATGACGAGAAGCAATTCAAAAATTATGAGTTAGTGAATCATTCTATATGAGAAATTTTTTCCTCTAAAAAAAATCAAAACTAGTGGATACCCGCTGCGGGTATCCGCTAGTTTTGCTTAATTATCAAATCCGCAGCGGGTTCCATTTTAAATTACCAAACCTGCTTGCGAGTTTTTGCGGGTTTGAGGACATAATTGTCATCTCTAGTCACAATCCACCTAAAATGGATTATGACATCTCAACTTTTATATATTATTTATTCATTTATTTATTTTCTAATAATTAAAATTACATGCAACACAAGTGACTTCTTCATCAACTTTTCATGAAGACTGTGGCTGTCAACGTAAAGGCTGTTGGCGAATTGAAATTAATTTTTTTAACCAAACCAATTAATTAATTGAAACATCATGCTTGGGATCTGATTCACTCACTTAAGCATGCAGTCTAGACAGACATATCACTACAATATTGCAGACAACATACACACTTTTGACCAAAACACACGAAACAAGGGCAGAAAATATGGAAGAATAAAAGAAATGGTTATGTTAACGAGTGTCCTTAGGACATTCGTTAATAATCCATTTAAGGAAAGTTTTAACATCATTTTTATGGGGAATTAAAAAAATTGTCAAAACATTAATGATTTTTTTTTTATTAAAACTTTCCTTAAATGAATTCTTAATGAGTATCCTAAGGACACTCGTTAGTATTTCGCTAAAAAAAATCCTTTTTTTTGTAGAATTAGAAGACTTAGTAATGACACGAAGAAATTAATGAGAATAAGATAAGAAACAAAAAATTGATAGAACAAAGGAAAAAAGAATAAAACGAAAAAAGATAAAAGTTGAAAAAAATTATAAAGGATAAAAGTTAAATCTTGAAATCTGATTCTGATAATCAATTGATACAAAATTTGATATGATGAAGACAAATCCGACTCAAGATCTCGTAAACTCTCAAATAACTTATCCTTGAAAATCCTTGTAGATTGCCTCAGATGAATCTTGTCAGCAAAATATGACTTTTAAATAGTTAATGAATCGAACCCAATAGATGAAAAAAGTCAAAAATAGCCTTAAACAACCCATTATCAACTCAAGCCCATAACTCATAATTCCTAACCAATTAAGAAACCAACAAATAAACAAATGAAACTGATTCATGTTGCTCCTCGATGAATTGGGTCAAGTGTATAACTTTTGAAATCTCTTCCTTGAAGTCCATTTGGCCTCTAATGTGTTTATTCAATTCAGCTATATGACGTTAGGCTAGGCTTGCCATGGCGTCCTTGATTTTCTGAGCTTTGTGTCTTGTAATTGGTCCAACTGATACTGTTGGGTATATGCCCTAGCTCCAATAGGGATAAATATGTAATTTTATATTATTGCATTGATTAATAAAATTTGGCGGTTTATTTATAAGTATTGTCTATAAACAATTTTGACTACTTGTAAAATAATGTCCTTATAATGATGATTAAATGAATTAAAGTTAGTTTAATTTATGAGATCCAGTCATTCTTAAATGTTTCCGATTGTAGGATTATCAACGCAGGACATTGATAGATCCGGTTTAGATCGGCATATGTTATTGTAGGCATTGCATTTTTGCATATCAGCCCAATGATGAGCCTCGACTGGAGGCACACTTTTTTAGTTGCGGAAGTTGCGGAAAGCGGTCGTCGGAAGGGAATGGTCAAGAATTGACATTTTGTTGGATTTGGTTCGCTTGTTCAAGTTTCGGGTTCGCTCGTTCGGTCTCTCGGTTTCAAATTATCCTCACGCCCACTTCACCCAATTTGATAAACAACCCAAATATCCATGCTACCCCCACGCCCATCTCTCATTTACAAAACACAAAATGCCATTCAACAAGAAGCTAAATTCCACCTCTTTTTCGTTACCACCCACGTGAAAGCCCCACATGCCATAAAACAAACACAAACAACAAGCCCCTTCACGTAAATCCCCATTTTCCTCTTACAAAGGCACCAAAACCCATACCCTGCAACCACCCAAATACCAAACCAAACAAGACACAAAGCAACAAAAAAAAAACCATAACCAAACCCATACACCTCACGTGAATCACCTTTAATCAAACACAAAATAACAAAAAACCACCCATGCACCTCACAAACCTTACACCCTCCATGCCTCTCGCAGATCATCACCCTTCCCACAATCCACGCCCTCTGCTCCTTCACGTGATAACTGAACCAAAACACTCTTCTCACTCAACACAGAAGCCCTCACGAAGACAACTGATATAGCCTCACGCCACTGCCCCTCTCCAGGGAGAGCCACGGTAAAAGCCCCCTAACTTAGCAAGATCCTTCACTCCATCACCCCCTCAGTTCACGCACCATATCACCCTTGCATACAGCCCCTCCTTCATCACGCCACCAGCATGCCACTTCCCCTCTGACTCACGCCACAGCCAAGAACCCTAATCACCCACGCCACATCTCCTTCCACTCACACAAACCCTAGCCTTCTCTCATCATCACAACTCACTACCAGCAGCCCTTCAACAGACAACACTGCTCGCCATCATCTTGCCTTCAGCATGCCTTAACTGCCCTAAACTCTCAACACCACGGCGACAACCCTACTTCACAGGGGGAACACTTCATCAGCCTTCACGCGAGAGGGAGAGGAACACAAACCCTTATTCACGTAAGCCACTCCTCCACCTCATTCTCCTCTACGTGAACAAGCACACCACTTCCATTCAATTCGCCAACCCTACACACCCTCATGAACTGAACAACACCACTCACGAAGCCAACCTCTCATAACTACCCCTCAAATACACGCCTATACAGCTACCAAAATAGACCCCTCGCACCTGCCCATACTCACGCCTGAAACTTCCTCAAAAGCAGCCCCAAATCCCACCTGAAACACCTCCAACCAACCCCCTGATTCGCGCCTAATACTCCCTCACAAGCAACCCCTGACTCACGTACACAGCTCCCTCTATCGCTAACCTTCATCATCAACATCAGCCACAGCAGGCACACGCTAGCTCCATCTCACGTCCTCAACCCTTGCGTACACATAGCACTCCCTTAACCTCCCTTACACTCAGCTGAACCCTTCATCAAACACTCAATTTCAACGCACCTTTAACAGCCCTGCACAGCAACATCACCAACGCACATGAAGCCCTTCACTACCGAGACCAACCATCCTTCACTGCAACCCTGAACTGCCGAGCACCTCATGCACACTGCCGAGACCAAGACACCACCCTCACTATATGATCACCTTCCACGTAAACCCCACTGCATGTACACACACCATCAACAAAACCGTGAACTAACCCTTCATTGCCGAGCACCCTTAACAACCCTAGAACCCATCAAGCATCACCCTCACGTCCCTAACCACTGCCAAGCCGAGCTCACCACAATCTCAGCCCATCACGTCTAGCACTGACCAAAACCATTTAGAAACGCACAGCACCCCTCACTGCCGAGCACCTCATGCACGCCACTGCTGAGCATACCATACCCCTCGCACCTTGCCTTCACGCATCCTCATTGCCCATTAAGCCTCCACAGCCGAAAACATAACTTGAGAATCCCTGCCGTAAACCATCCTCTATAACCCCTCTCCATATTCACATGCAAACAGCTCTTAAATCCACGTGAATTAACCCTAAAACTGATCCAAAAATTACCCAAGAGAGAGAATAAAAGTTGGGTTAGGAAAACAGAGAGAATTTGAGTTAAAAACAGCGAGTGAAAATAGAGGAAAAATGCAGAAAAATGACGAGCGGAAATAACCAGTGAAACAGTGAAAACGGCGGGTTGAAACTGTAAAAATGGAGAAAATAGTAAACTGTAACCGCGGGTGAAAACAGCGAAAATAGCGGACCCGTGAAAACAACAGTAGACCAGAGAAAATAGTTAACCTGTGAAAACAGTAGAAATAGCGGACCAGTGAAAACAGCAAAACGACATCCCTTCCGGCACCGTGAAACGCACTCCCGGAAAGCGACTAAAAAGGTAAGACCTGAGGGCACCCCTTTTATCTTATTTCCGTTATTTATTTTCTAAGCATGATGTAGTCGTTTAAGTTTATTATTGTATTTGAGCATGATTAGGATGTTTAATATGTTATAGTTTTATGCATGACTAGTTGGTTGTGCTGAGCATGATTTAATTGTTTAGTATGATATTTATTTTTTTATGCATGATTAGGTTTCTAAGCATGATGTTGTTATGCATGGTTAATAAGTTGTTCTTAAGCATGTTGTGTAGACTTGGTTAATATTGCACAAATCCATTCATTACAAACGACATAAGTAAGGGACCATTCCGAACCCAACGGTTTGAGGTCTTCCCTTGCGAGGGGTGAGTGCGGCCTTAAATCTTTGTCCCGGTTCACATCGGGTGGCGACTCCATGTTATTTCTCCGGTTTAGTCCCCTGCGGGCTACTCCGTACTCCCGACCGGGCCGCGAGCCTGGAACAGCATGCGTCGCCCAGTTTCTGTGTCCTACAGTCTGGCGACTCCACTGGGGATAGAGAATCGGCCCCGAAATAATGTCTTGTAATGTTTGTGATTTGTGCTTTAAATTAACCATGTCTACTGTGGGTTTAGGGAGTTTAATCAAAGGTGTTATTAAAGTTAGGTGATGGTTAACCATGTCTACTGTGTGTCTTCCCTCATTCACTACCTTTCTATAAGGAAAAGCTATGAAGGCACCTAGATGATCACATACCATAACTTGTTGGCACGTACCGTAAGGTATAAAAAGTGTGCGCTCACTTGGTCGCTCGAACCCTTGAGTGGGGAGTCCTAGTTGTGAGTAAACCTTCGTCAGCAGGAGCCTTTGTTTACATTCTTTTAAACCTACATGTAAACCTTAATTGTATGACCCTTAGAAATTATTTATTTATGCTTGTGTTTAGGACCATCATCATTTGGATTCAATTGAACCTTTTGTCAAGAGATATGAACTTGTTGGGCTATTTAAAGTCCGTGTCATTTGAAAAATGGGTCAAAAGTTTCTAAAATGCCGATGGGCCATTTTGTATTTGGGCCTCTTATCATTTGAAGTTGTTTAGCCATGTATCGCAAACGTATAAACTTGTTGGGCCTTTTCAACTGGGACAAGTTTGCACCGCGCAATGATGTGATTGAATGCTTTAAAATGATGATAGGCCAACTTATATATGTATTTTCCGCATCACACGCATCTCACGCATCTCATGCATACATGCATCATGTTAACCCTTTTGTCTTGAAAGCCATCCTAGATACCCGTTGGGTTAGAAACGACCGAGCAGTCATCAAGGGAATTGGTGGAAGACCTAATCCAACGGGATAGGAAACCCATTCATGCATGCATGCATACACGTGACATATTCTGCATTCCTTTTTGTGTTTGTTCTGTGTTTGCAGGTTCCAAACAAAAGAGAAGAACCAGCAGGAGAAAACTATAAGCAGACCCAGGGGGCGATCAGAGACATGCGTAGGCACATGGAGCCAAGGAGCACAATGAGGGTCTCACCCATCATGAACAGGGAGGACCTCTACACTTGCATACGTATACATTACATGCACACATCTTTATTATATTGTCTTGTATTCGCAGGTTTAAAAGAAAAAAAAAAGAAAAAGAAAGCCACAAAGATCAAAAGGTGACACAAGCACTGATGATGACATTGAAGACACATTGACAGATGGATTTCAGTCATGTCTAGCTGAAGACGATGAATTTAGTGCTAACAGGGAGGCAACCCATACACTTTGTTGCGATGAAAAGAAAGCGGCAAAGATAAAAAGGTGACACAGGCACCGAGGATGACATTGAAGACACATTGACAGATGGATTTCGGTCATGTCTAGCTGAAGACGATGAATTCAGTGCTAACAGGGAGGCAACCCAAACACTTTGTTGCAATTTCTATTTTCATGTTTTGTGTATACATGTTGTAGAATTTTTAATTTTGTGTGTTATTTTTGTAGGTAAAAGCAAAGACGGAGCATGTTAAGACTGAAGGAATGGTGTTTGGCAATCACAAAGATAGGAGCTAATCCATTAGTGGTGGCAAACTAACAATCGTTCTGTGGAAGACATTTTCTTGACTGCGACAAATGCCGAAGAGTTGATTGAACAGATCCTAGCCTTTGAACCAAAGCTCGACCCCATCCTCTCCAAATTGGACTGGACTGATAGTGATCGTGGTAAGAAGCGCATATTGGACATTGATCTGAATCGATGATGTTCCCTGCTAACCAGGTATTATAGACATGAGACGTGCTTGAAAGTTTGTGTTCTAGTTGAAAAAAAATGAAAGAAAAAAAAATTATTATTGCTGAAAAAAAAAATGAAAAAAAAAATGATGAAAAAATGAAAAAATTGAGTGAGAGAAGTCTTTGATAGTTGGACATATGTCCGATGATGACATTGAATGTTGTAGGGGGAAACCCTAGAAACGATAAGTGCGAGACACGCTCTCTTCCGGTATCCTGAATGGATTGATCTCAGTTAGACTCACGAGCACTTGATTACAGAATCCTAACAGTAGAAACCTGAGTAGTTATCGAGGTGACTAGTTGAGGAGATGATGTATTAGTGAATGACTGTTTGCCTGGGTGTCCACACTTGTTTACCGATGCTATGATATATGATATGGTTGGAAATAAAGAAAAAAAGTCTCTGAAAAAAAAAAAAAATAGACCACATATAACCGATAAGCGTGAAGCTACCCATGGGCGAGTATTAGGACCACCATGAGGAGAAATGCTACCTTAAAGGGTAGGTGTGTCAGAAAAGAAAAGAAAAGAAAAAAGAAAATCCAAAATGAAAAGAAAGAGACAAAAGAAAAAAGATGAAAACCATATCATGTTGAGTATGCTGAAGTAATCACAGAATGTGATCAAGACATCCAGGTTGGTTAGACCCACTGGTTCGATTCTCTGAAACGGAATCACCAAGTTGGCTTACTTAAGGATTAAGATGCGAAAGAGCCCTGACACACACACACGAGGAGTCTAGTTAAGATCACATATTCAGACGATCGGAGTTGAGTGTATCAAGTACTTTGAAGGTTCTCTGGTTTTGACACGAAGCATTCGTTGAGGACAAAAATATGTTTAGTTATCAAGATTATCTTGTGAGAGGCAGTGCAGTATGTTGGGATGAACCATCACATCATATTAGTAGCAATTTTGGGGATGCGTCCCAGGGTTGTAACCTACTTCATCAGTATCAGCAGTTTCAGGGATGCGTCCCAGGGTTGTAACCCACTTCATCAGTATCAGCAGTTTTGGGGATGCGTCCCAGGGTTGTAACCCCCTTCATCAGTATTAGCAGTTTTGGGGATGCGTCCCAGGGTTGTAACCCACCATATCACTATCAGTCTTTGCCAAGTACGGCACAGTGGGGGCGAGGCCCACGTCATTTTCAGTCCTGCCGGGTATGGCATTCTAGGGACGAGGCCCACATCATTTCGGTATCAGTTCTGCCGGGTATGGCATTCTGGGGGCGAGGCCCACATCAGTTCGGTATCAGTTCTGCCGGGTATGGCATTCTGGGGGCGAGGCCCACATCATTAGCAGTCTTTTCCGGGTATGGCACTCTGGGGGCGAGGCCCACATCATTAGCAGTCTTTGCCGGGTATGGCACTCTGGGTCGAGGCCCACATCAGCATCAGTGTCAGGGATGACACCTAGGGCCGAAGCCTACACCTACGTCAGCTTCAGTACAGTTCGGGAACAGAGCCCACATTTAGTACAGTTCGGGGCCGAGGCCCACATCAGTCAGCATAATTCGGGAAAAGGGCCCATATCAGTATCAGTCTGGGGGCGAGGCCCATATCAGTATCAGTTTGGGGCGAGGCCCATATCAGTATCCGTCTGGGGACGAGGCCCATATATCAGTCTGGGGGCGAGGCCCATATCAGTATCAGTTTGGGGCGAGGCCCATATCAGTATCCATCTGGGGCAAGGCCCATATATCAGTCTGGGGGTGAGGCCCACATCAGTATCAGTCTGGGGCGAGGCCCATATCAATATCAATCCGGGGCGAGGCCCATATCAGTATCCGTCTGGGGGCGAGGCCCATATTTTTAGTCTGGGGGCGAGGCCCACACTAGTATCAGTTTGGGGCGAGGCCCATACTAGTATCAGTCTTCGGGGATGAGTCCCAGGGTCGAGGCCCACGTCAGCATCAACATCAGTAACAGTTTTGGGGATGAGTCCCAGGGTCGAGGCTCACATTATATCAGTAGTTTTGGGGATGCGTCTCAGGGTTGTAACCCACTTTATCAGTATCAGTTTGGGTCGAGGACCATATCAGTATCAGCTTGGGCGAGGCCCATATCAGTATCAGTCTGGGGGTGTGGCCCATATCAGTATCAGTTTGGGGCGAGGCCCATATCAGTATCAGTGTGGGGCGAGGCCCATATCAGTATCAGCTTGGGCGAGGCCCATATTTTTAGTCTGGGGGCGAGGCCCACGTTAGTATCAGTTTGGGGCGATGCCCATATCAGTTTGGGCGAGGCCCACATCAGTATCAGTTTGGGGCGAGGCCCATATCCGTATCAGTCTGGGGGCGAGGCCCACATCAGCATCACTCTGGGGGCGAGACCCACATTAGTATCAGTTTGGGGCGAGGCCCACATCAGTATCAGTTTGGGGCGAGGCCCATATCCGTATCAGTCTGGGGGCGAGGCCCACATCAGCATCACTCTGGGGGCGAGACCCACATTAGTATCAGTTTGGGGCGAGGCCCACATCAGTATCAGTTTGGGGCGAGGCCCACATCAGTATCAGTCTGGGGGCGGGGCCCATATCAGTATCAGTTGTGGGGATGAGTCCCAAGGCCGAGGCCCATATCACCATCAGTATCTGTTGTAGGGATGAGTCCCAGGGTTGAGGCCCACATTCAGCATAAGCATCAGTATCGGTTGCGGAGATGAGTCACGAGGGCGAGACCCACATCAGCATTAGTATCAGTTTCGGGGATGAGTCTCAGGATTGAGACCCACACCAGCTACAATATCAAGTTTTGGGGGGTGAGTCCCAAGGTCGAGGCCTATATCATCATCTTCAAAAGTTTGGGGATGCATCCTAGGGTTGAGACCCACATCATCGTAAGTATATTCTATTTTGGAGATGCGTCCCCGAGCCGAGGCCCATTTTGTCAGCGGTATTGGGATGCGTCCCAGGGTCGAGGCCCCCGTTGTCAGTTGCAGTTATTGGGATGCGTCCCAGGGTCGTGGACCCACTGCATCATTTTGGGGATGCGTCCCCGGGCCGAGGCCCATTTTGTCAGCGGTATTGGGATGCGTCCCAGGGTCGAGGCCCCCGTTGTCGGTTGCAGTTATCGGGATGCGTCCCATGGTCGTGGACCCACTGCATCATATTTTGGGGATGCGTCACCGGGCCGAGGCCCATTTTGTCAGCGGTATTGGGATGCGTCCCAGGATCGAGGCCCCCGTTGTCGGTTGCAGTTATCGGGATGCGTCCCAGGGTCAAGGGCCCACTTCATCATTTTGGGGATGTGTCCCCGGGTCGAGGCCCATTTTGTCAGCGGTATTGGGATGCGTCCCAGGGTCGAGGCCCCCGTTGTCGGTTGCAGTTCCGGGATGCGTCCCAAGGTCGAGGGCCCACTGCATCATCATCACAGTTCACATTCGGTGGTTCGGGAACAAAGCCCAGAGGTCGAGGCACCTCGCCATCATATCAATTCAGTTCGAAGCAGCAGGTAAGTCATGAGGCAGCTGGCGAGCCAGGTTAGTAAAAAATACATTGCACGTACTTGATAAAATTGTCACTGTCACACACTGCACAAGTCTCATCAAAGTGGGGGCGACTGTAGGCATTGCATTTTTGCATATCAGCCCAATGATGAGCCTCGACTGGAGGCACTACTTTTTCAGTTGCGGAAGTTGCGGAAAGCGGTCGTCGGAAGGGAATGGTCAAGAATTGGCATTTTTGTTGGATTTGGTTCGCTTGTTCAAGTTTCGGGTTCGCTCGTTCGGTCTCGGTTTCAAATTATCCTCACGCCCACTTCACCCAATTTGATAAACAAACCCAAATCCATGCTACCCCCCCCCACGCCCATCTCTCATTTACAAAACACAAAATTCCATTCAACAAGAAGCTAAATTCCACCTCTTTTTCTTTGCCACCCACGTGAAAGCCCCACATGCCATAAAACAAACACAAACAACAAGCCCATTCACGTAAATCCCCATTTTCCTCTTACAAAGCCACCAAAACCCATACCCTGCAACCACCCAAATACCAAATCAAACAAGACACAAAGCAACAAAAAAAAAAAACCATAACCAAACCCATACACCTCACGTGAATCACCTTTAATCAAACACAAAATAAAAAAAACCACCCATGCACCTCACAAAAGCCTTACACCCTCCATGCCTCTCGCAGATCATCACCCTTCCCACAATCCACGCCCTCTGCTCCTTCACGTGATAACTGAACCAAAGCACTCTTCTCACTCAACAAAGAAGCCCTCACGAAGACAACTGATATAGCCTCACGCCACTGCCCCTCTCCAGGGAGAGCCACGGTAAAAGCCCCCTAACTTAGCAAGATCCTTCACTCCATCACCCCCTCAGTTCACGCACCATATCACCCTTGCATACAGCCCCTCCTTCCTCACGCCACCAGCATGCCACTTCCCCTCTGACTCACGCCACAGCCAAGACCCTAATCACCCACGCCACATCTTCTTCCACTCACACAAACCCTAGCCTTGTCTCATCATCACAACTCACTGCCAGCAGCCTTTCAACAGACAACACTGCTCGCCATCATCTTGCCTTCAGCATGTCTTAACTGCCCTAAACTCTCAACACCACGGCGACAAACCCTACTTCACAGGGGGAACACTTCATCAGCCTTCACGCGAGAGGGAGAGGAACACAAACCCTTATTCACGTAAGCCACTCCTCCACCTCATTCTCCTCTACGTGAACAAGCACACCACTTCCATTCAATTCGCCAACCCTACACACCCTAATGAACTGAACAACACCACTCACGAAGCCAACCTCTCATAACTACCCCTCAAATACACGCCTATACACCTACCAAAATAGACCCCTCGCACCTGCCCATACTCACGCCTGAAACTTCCTCAAAAGCAGCCCCAACTCCCGCCTGAAACACCTCCAACCAACCCCCTGATTCGCGCCTAATACTCTCTCACAAGCAACCCCTGACTCACGTACACAGCTCCTTCTATCGCTAACCTTCATCATTAACATCAGCCACAGCAGGCACACGCTAGCTCCACCTCACGTCCTCAACCCTTGCGTACACATAGCACTCCCTTAACCTCCCTTACACTCAGCCGAACCCTTCATCAAACACTCAATTTCAACGCACCTTTAACAGCCCTGCACAACAACATCACCAACGCACATGAAGCCCTTCACTACCGAGACCAACCATCCTTCACTGCAACCCTGAAACTGCCGAGCACCTCATGCACACTGCCGAGACCAAGACACCACCCTCACTGTATAATCACCTTCCACGTAAACCCCCACTACATGTACACACCCATCAACAAAACCGTGAACTAACCCTTCATTGCCGAGCACCCTTAACAACCCTAGAACCCATCAAGCATCACCCTCACGTCCCTAACCACTGCCAAGCCGAGCTCACCACAATCTCAGCCCATTACGCCTAGCACTGACCAAAACCATTTAGAAACGCACAGCACCCCTCACTGCCGAGCCTCATGCACGCCACTGCTGAGCATACCACACACCCCTCGCACCTTGCCTTCACGCATCCTCATTGCCCATTAAGCCTCCACAACCGAAAACATAACTAGAGAATACATGCCGTAAACCATCCTCTATAACCCCTCTCCATATTCACATGCAAACAGCTCTTAAATCCACGTAAATTAACCCTAAAACTGATCCAAAATTACCCAAGAGAGATAATAAAAGTTGGGTTAGGAAAACAGAGCGAATTTGAGTTAAAAACAGCGAGTGAAAATAGAGGAAAAATGCAGAAAAATGACGAGCGGAAATAACGAGTGAAACAGTGAAAACGGGGGGTTGAAACTGTAAAAATGGAGAAAACAGTAAACTGTAACCGCGGGTGAAAATAGCGAAAACAACGGACCCGTGAAAACAACAGTAGACCAGAGAAAACAGTTAACCTGTGAAAACAGTAGAAACAGTGGACCAGTGAAAACATTCGAAACGACATCCCTTCCGGCACCGTGAAACGCACTCCCGGAAAGCGACTAAAAAGGTAAGACCTGAGGGCACCCCTTTTATTTATTATCCTTTGTTTTTAGTTATTTTATTATTTTATTTCGCATGAGTATTGTGAATTGGTGCATGATGTGATTTCCGGGTGAACAGAACATGTGTTCTCTCTTGTGGTATATCGGATGGAAACCCGGACGTAAATTCCGTAGCCGAATCCGAATGGACGGTATTGCGGTTTGTACTCGGGATACAATGCCACGTATCACTTGAGAGACACATGTATTTCGTTTCATCCAAACCTTGTATTTGAGCATGATTAGGTTGCTAGTATGTTGTTTATTCCTTAAACATGATTAGGTTGTTAGTATGTTATTTCCTTATGTATGTTATAGTTATTTACTTCACAATATGAGTTTTATCTATGTTTGTTTAGGTTGTTGTTTAGTTTTCATGTTTGATAATGTAACATGTTCGTTGTGTGATATTGTATGTTTACCTTTATGAACATGAATTAGATCTAGGTTAATCTCAGACATGTATGTTGTGTAGACTTGGTTAAATTATTGTACAAATCCATTCATTACAAGTGGCATAAGTAAGGGACCATTCCGAACCCAACGGTTTGAGGTCTTCCCTTGCGAGGGGCGAGTGCGGCCTTAAATCATTTTTCCCGGTTCACACCGGGTGGCGACTCCATTTTATTTCTCCGGTTTAGTCCCCCACGGGCTACTCCGTACTCCTGATCGGGCCGCGAGCCCGGAACGGCGTCGTCCATTTTCTGTGTCCTACAGTTATGTCTACTTCTTTATCGAAGGAAGATAGCTGCTCTCATAAGCTACTAGTAAAATTGTTCACTTACTAGAACATATGGATGTTTGTTGGAGAATAAGTACATCGAACTGACCCGCTTGAGAACCCATATGAAGTGTTATCCACATGTCTATGAGATTTCTCTTTGTAATGATAGTATGAATGGTCCTTAGACTTGAGGTCTCCATGGTATCTTGTATGTGGATCATATATGCTTTGACATTACACATCCGTATTCCATAGCGAGATTGCGTATAGAGTAATGATTGGGCAATATGAAAAGCGTACGATGAAAATGAGTGATCAATAAAGGATTCGCCGCTCTGGATAACATAGAGTAGATATCCCAAGAGGCGCGATTTGACATAAGTAATAATATAAGTCCATGGCCATGGCGAGTTCTGAAATGAGTTTCAGAAACTCTCTCTATATATATTATCAGCTTAAGTCAATGTTCTAATAGCCATGATTTAATAGAGTAGACATTTTCCATACTCTAGAATCGTTGGCGAGATATGTATGAGGCGAAAGGATTGAATTATACGATAATCGTATACGGAATAGGTTTCACTAAAGTTATTATTCTTTCTTAATTGGGGGTCATGATGCATTGCTAAATGCCGCTCTTGATCTATGGAAATTACTTTATTAATTAAGGAGTTAATTGAGGATAAATTAATTAGATTAATTTATCGAGATTTATGAAGTCTATAACTATCTTCATTGCCAACATAAGAAAGAACCTAATGGGTCACACACTTTAAAGTATTGAGGAGTTAATGATAAATTATGTAAATTTAAGTTTTATGACTTAAGTGTTAAGTTCTTAAAACTTTGGGGTAAATTCATAATTTTAGAAATTATGGATAAAAATGGAATTCTGGAAATTTTAGGACCAATGTGCAAATCTGGAAATTAAGGACTGTTTCGTAATTTCTAAAAGTACATGGATCATTTTGTAATTTCCAAAAGTATAAGGGCTGAAATGTAATTTAATAAAGTGTTTGTATTAAATTATAATTTCATATTTATAGTATTCTAATTTGATTAGAATTGATAAATTTTATTTAATTAATTTAATTAAATAAAATAGGATAATGGTTGTTTATTTAGGATGAATTAAAATTCATATTTTAATAGGATTAAATCTTATCCTATTAATTCTAATTTGATTGGAATTAAAATAACTCAATTCAAAAGCCTATAAATTAACCCTTTTACCATTAACTTTGAACTCAACAAATTGAAGCAAAATTTGCAAATCAAATTTGCCTTCACGTGTGGAAAAAAAAATTAAAGGAAAATTTTGAATTCTCTTTAACCAAAATTTCTTTTATTCCCAATATTTCATAAACCCTAAAACAAGTCTCTTTTCTTAAGTTAGCACCAAGAAAAGACACTTACATAATATTAGATTTGAGAAATCCAAAATCCTTAACTCTCTGCTTTGTGTGGATACGAGGCCAAACGTGTGGGTGGCTCTGGAGAATTTACGAGGAGTGGTATGAGTATTACTTAAAGGTTTAATGTATGTTTTTATTTATGTTTTATAAATAAATATTATCATGAAGCTTGAATAATTAATTATGATATTGGATTGGAAATTTATGTTTAAAATTGAAAAATTTTAATTTTCCGCCGTATATCGTACACTAAATTTCCAACAGTGGTATCAAGAGCTTAAATTAATTTGCCTGCTTTTGATATGATTTTATGCATATTGTAATGATTATGTTTAAATTTATAGGATATGATTAAATTGAGAGTAATTGAAATTTTATTTAATTAAAAATTAAATCAATAATACAAATATGTGTGTGTGTGTGTGTATATATATATATATATTATACACTAATATAAATATGTGTAGAACGGCACTGTTTTGTGAACAGTGCCGATTCTATTTTGCTAACCAGCAGCAAATTCTGCTGGTGAGCGCATGACATCAATGTGATGTCATACGCTGAAATCAGCAAATATAATAATAATTATATATAATTAAATTTTAAATAAATTTGATTTATAAAGAATTTAATTTTATTTCAATTAATGTATCCTAATATAATTAAAATTTATTAAGAAATAAAATTCTAATTGGATTATGAATTTATCTCTAAAATAAATATAAATTAAGTAACCTAATAAGATTAGGATACATATTAAATTTGAATGATTTCTAATTAGATTAAAATTCTAGAATTCAAATTTAAATAGGATACATTTAATCTCAAATTTAAATAAAGGAAATTGTTTCCTATTAGAATAATCATTCTAGTTATGGAATTTTAATGAAGATTAAAATTATATTATAATAAGATTAGGATAAAAAATTTAAGTCCCATAAATAATTAAACATAATAAAACAATATCATAAATTTATCCAATAAGATTGGATAATAAAATATTATGAATATTTTAAAGAAATTTTGATGAACTAAAATACATTAGATGTATAAATAAGAGACCTAATATTAATAGACTTGAATTTAGCTGCTTGTTTGATTGATGTGTGTCAAGCTGGTTTTGTCAAAAGGGCGATAAGAGCGTAAGAAGTTTGGGTTTTAAGTGGGACCGCTGTGACCCCTCCACTCTTCTGGGAACCTAACTGGTGCATTCTTTCATTCAAAATGCTTTATTCTAAAGTTTAAAATAAATTAAAACTAAAATCCTTCAGAATAATTTAAGTCTATAATATCGTCTTCCATTATTATAATCAAAACCAGAACTCTTTGTTATTATTGACTACTTGGCCCTCGTCAAGATCGAGTTTAACATCGAATATGTTTATATTATAAATAATGGTTTGACTTAACCAAAATATTTGATGAGTTGACCCTCGTCGTGATCATTTATTTTGGAGGCAAAGGTTAAGTTTCATATAAAATATGATGACAATAGTTGTCAAGATATAGTTGTCAACTTAACAATCTATGAGTTACATGAGATGTAATTGGTAACAAGTACCTACCCAATTGAACTTAAATAAAGTGATTAACCCTCGTTGTCATTTTATTTTAAGTAAAATGAGATCATAGCCCACGATAATTTTGTCACTAAGAGGGTTGACATAATTCAAATAAAATAGTGGGAGTAACCATTAGATTAAAAGTCCAAATATCTTATGGTTTAGATCAATGCAATAAATCTAATCAAAATTATATATTCTTCATATAGGTTTCCAAACAAAACATGAGTAACAATATCTCCCTCCGAAGCATGCTTGATGCAAATAAGTTGACTGGACCTAACTTCGCGGATTGGTACCGCAACCTAAGAATTGTTCTTAGGCAAGAAAAGAAGGTTTATGTCTTGGAACATAGTGTTCCACCAGAACCTGCCGAAGATGCAACACAAGAAGAATATAATGCTTTTTTGAAGCATTATGATGATAATGAGCATGCAATATGTGTGATGATGGGCTCAATGTCATCAGAATTACAAAAGCAACATAAGTCTATGGATGCGAGCACAATTATAACACATCTCAAAGAGTTGTTTGATGCATCGTTCGCACTGAAAGATATGAGATATCTAAGACTCTGTTTCGATCCTTGATGAAAGATGGTTCTTCAGTTAATGACCATATACTGAAGATGATTAGCTACATTAAAAATTAGATGATCTTGGTTTTATCATGGACCATGGCTTATATATTGATCTTGTATTGCAATCACTACCAGAGTCTTTCTCCCAGTTCATTTTGAATTTTCATATGAACAAGTTGGATGCTACACTTCCTGAATTGCTTAATATGTTAAGACTTACTGAGAAAGACATAAAATCACAGAAAGGTTCTGTGATGCTAATAAGTGGTTCCAAAAAGTTTAAGAAACGCCCTAAGAAAGGTTCAAAGGGTAAGGCCTAAAAGGCCAACCCTCACAAGCCCACTGGTGGTGTGACTAAGAAGAAAGACAAGGAAAGTGTTTCTTCTGTGAAAAGGATGAGCATTGGAAGAGAAACTGTGCAAAATACCTCGAGGAAAAGAAAAAGCAAGCAGTTGCTTCTATTTCAGGTATATTTATGATTGAGGTTAATCTTAATGATAGTAAATCTTCTACTTGGCTATTGGATACTGGTTGTGGTTCTCACATATATAACAATATGTAGGGCCTCAAGAAGAGTTGAAGACTTCAAAGAGATGAAGTGGACCTACGAGTGGGAAATGGAGCAAGAGTTGCTGCTTTAGCCGTAGGAACTTATTTTCTATCATTACCAAGTGGATTAGTTCTAGAATTAGAGATTTTTTTTATGTTCCAGTACTCAGTAGAAATATTATTTATGTATCTTGTTTGGACAATAAAGGTTTTAAGTTTATAATAAATAACAATTGTTGTTCATTTTCATATGATGAAATTTTGTATGATATTGGATATTTAAGCAATGAATTGTATGTTCTGGAACTAAATAACATTATCCTCAATATAAATAAACAAGATAGTTTAAAAGAATCATACATTTCGTATTGTAGACTTGGTCATATCAATGAAACACGACTTACAAAAATGCATAAAGAGGGTTACTTGAACCCCTTTGATTATGAATCATATACAACTTGTGAATCTTGTTTAATTGGTAAAATGACCAAATTGCCTTTTACTAGAAAAACGTTACGTGCAACCGAATTACTAAAGCTAGTACATACCGATGTATGTGGCCCTATGTCGATTCAAGCAAATGGTGGTTACTCATACTTCATAACATTTACTGATGATTATTCACGTTTTGGTTGCATATACTTAATGAAGTATAAGTCTGAATCATTTGAAAAGTTCAAAGAATTCATAAATCCAGTAGAGAAACAAACTAGCAAAAGCATTAAGACATTCTGATCTGATCGATGTGGAGAATACTTGAGCTACGAGTTTCAAGACTATCTTAAGGAATATGTCATCATTTCACAATGGACTCCTCCAGGGACACCTCAACACAATGGTGTTTCCGAAAGAAGAAATCGAACATTGTTAGAAATGGTACGATCAATGATGTCTAGCACAGATCTTCCAACATCGTTCTCGGGACTAGCATTAGAAACCGCTGCTTACCTTCTAAATAATGTTCCATCTAAATCTGTTAGCAAACACCATATGAGATATGGCATGACAAACGACCCAATCTCAACTTTGTAAGAGTTTGGGGTTGTGAAGCTTATGTGAAGCAATCGTCTGCTGACAAGCTTGAAGCAAGGTCAATTAAATGTAATTTTTTGGGGTATCAAAAAGAAACAAGGGGATACTACTTCTACGATCCAAGTGAACAAAATGTGTTTGTTTCACGGAATGCTATTTTTCTAGAGAAAGAGTTTCTTCTAAAAAAGATAGTGGGAGTAGACTGAACTTGATGAAGTCCCAGAACCATCAAATGACATTGAATTACTTTCAACTCGCAAAAGATTGGCGGTGGAACAACCACAAGTTCAAGAACTCTGAAAGTCTAGTAGAATACTACATGAGCCATGAAGATATAGATCCCTCATGGAAGGAAAACATGATGTATTTATCGTTGAGAATGATGATCCTACTATTTATACAGAGGTAATGTCTGACATTGACTTTTCTAAATCACTTGAAGCTCTGAAGTCCGAAATGGATTCGATGCATACCAACCAAGTTTGGAACCTGGTAGATGCACCTGAAGGGATAACTCCCATTGGGTGCAAATGGGCCTTTAAAAGAAAGACAAATGCATATGGCAAAGTTCAACCCTACAAGACTAGGTTGGTGGAAAAATGTTACAAACAAATTCAAGGAATTGATTATGATGAAACGTTTTCGCCAGTTGCCATGTTAAATTCCATTACGATTTTGCTTGCAATAGAAGCATACCATGATTATGAGATTTGGCAGACAGATGTCAAAACTGTATTCCTGGATGGAAACCTCGTAGAGGATGTGTATATGACACAGCCCGAATGCTTCATTTCTAAATGAAACATAAACAAGGTATGCAAGCTACAACGATCCATTTATGGATTAAAACAAATCTCGAAGTTGGAATCTTCGTTTTGATGAGATAATCAAAGATTTTGATTTTATCCAAAATGAAGATGAACCTTGTGTATACAAGAAGATTAGTAGGAGCGCAGTCGTTTTCCTAATATTATATTTGGATGACATATTAATAATAGGAAATGACATTCCAATGCTCCAATCAGTCAAACTATGGTTATCCAAGAAATTCTCCATGAAGGATTTGGGAGAAGCAACTTATATTCTAGGAATTAAGATCTAGGTTGCTTGTCCTCTCACAATCCACGTACATAGACAAAGTTCTTAAAAGGTTAAAGATGTAAGATTCCAAAAGAGGCTACTTGCCCATTATACATGGAATTTATCTCTCTAAGGAGATGTGCCTTAAATCTTCCGAAGAGGTTAGGCGCATGAAAAAAATCCCATATGTTTCTGCTATAGGATCAATCATGTACGCTATGTTATGTACGAGACCTGATGTGTCTTACGCTCTAAGCATTACGAGAAGATATCAGGCTAATCCTGGAGAAGATCATTGGATAGATGTCAAGACAATCCTTAAGTACTTAAGAAGGACTAATGATGTGTTCTTGATTTTTGGAGGATGTTCTGAGCTCAAAGTATTGGGCTATTGTGATGCTAGCTTTCAGTTTGATAAAAATGATAGCAAATCACAATCAGGATACTTTTTTACTATGTTTGGAGGTGCGGTAAGCTGGAAGAGTTCTAAACAAACTACTACAACGGACTCAACAAAGGAAGCCGAGTACATAGCCGCTTCAGAAGCAGCTAAAAAAGCAGTTTGGATAAAGAAGTTCATCACAGACTTAGGTGTTGTTCCTGACAGTAACAATGCGATTGTGATGTACTGTGACAACACCGGAGCCAATAGTATAGGCTAAAGAACCAAGGTCTCATCATAAATCCAAACACGTTCTTAGACGATATCATCTTATTAGAGAGATAATCCAAAGAGGTGATGTGAAGATAGAGAAGATTCCTATCGAAGAGAACTTAGCAGATTTTATTACTAAAGCACTGACCCAACAGATGTTGGACAATTATGACCTATAGCATCATTATTTGTACAGAACATGGTGTTGTTGTACAAATTAACTATGTGACAAAGGAAATTGCTCTTTTATCATTTGTAATTGGATTCCCGGGATACATAAATGATAAAAGTCCATATGATTAGTACCGGATTAATAAGATATGAGACAATATTAATCCACTAAGGTTTAATCATTAAATATCCCTAGTCGTAGTATTATCGAGAATGGACATCGATAATGCGGAATAGGCTAGTATTACACTTGTGCGTGTTATGGAAGCGTAACGGCATAGTTCTCCTATATTTGGGTATTGGATACTCATGCAAGTGTAATAGGAGGTTATGTTTACCGATGGTACGGAAAAAGCTTCGCTCTGGATAAACCCATCGGAATCCCATTGGTAGTATGACTATGTGTCTATGGGAATCCGAATCAGGATAGATGTATTTGGTCTTAACCTAAGACTTGCATCGCTAATACTTGCGACAATCAGTATACTTTGGTTTTGGTCGTCCGAGACTTTAACAGGTTATGTGTACGCCTCTTCTGGGTATACTGAGAATCGTAGTGTATTGGATGTGATGTCAAGATGGAAATATCATTTAAGTCATATGGAGATGATGATCACGTAGGGATACAGAACTGGTACTCTATAGTGCTATAGCCATCGGGAAAGTATGACTAGGTCATGACTTTCCGATCATAAAGAGACTAGTTGCTGGTGATCCGATATATGCTTCGTACGGGGCAGACACAACTCCAGCCCCAGGCCTAGCATGTGACATCCGATACTGGATCATAATACGCAATACTAAGTATATTACGTCTGATATAGATTATGTATTCCTTAAAAGAATATTCTGGAGAATTGGGTAGGTACAGTGCTTTGCTAGAAGCCAACCATGTCTTGTAAATCGGTAGGAACGTGGTACTCGGTACGCACGTGTTGGGATAGTTCGATGACTGTATTTACTGCCAACATATCCATGGATCTCTTGGGTCGCCTCCCAAAGATTCACCGATGACATTTGACTCGAACAGAATTAATCTGGGATTAATTATGAGAGAGAGAGAAAATTAATCTAGGATTAATCACGGCAAAAATTAATCTGGGATTAATTCGACTGGAAGAGAGAACGCGATTAATTTGGAATTAATCGGCAAAGTAAATTTAATAGTTAAATTGGATTTTACTATTTAATTTATTTAATTGGGCTAAAATAATATATTGGATATATTAAATGAAATTAGATTTCAAAGCGGAATTAAAATTGGATTTTAATTCGGGCGAAAGAATTAATTTAGAATTAATTCACAAGCGACTTTCGTAATAATTTTGCTAGGCATTATTATTTATTTAAATTAGATTTAATTATGTCACAATGACAAATTCATTTAATTCGAAATTAAACGAACCCGGGCCCGAGCGAAGTTGCGTGTCAAGTTAGCCAACTTAAATTCGGAATTTAAAAGTGGTGGGACCCACTTCACTTACATCATTTGTTTGACTAATGATGGAAGTGGTTGGGCTTGATTTTGGAATTGATGTGAAGGCTTGGATTGCTTGTTTTTTACACAAACCAATTCCAACACTCTACTTGACTATTTAAACATTAGTCAACTTTAAAAGTTGTAATGGGTTACTATTCGCAGCAACCAAAACTCTCTCTTCTTCTCTTCTTTCTCTCTTTGCCGTGAACCATGTTCTTCATAGGGAAAATTTGCTTCACAAAATTGATCAAAGCTAGCACTTTGGAGTTGAATCAAGGTGATAGGGAGACTCGCCCAAGTGTTGGAAACACTAAAAGAGGGCTTGGAGCTTCATCACATCCATGAAAAGTTTTGAAAGTCAAAGTCGATCAATGTAAGTTAATTCAACAAACTTCTTGATTTATTCACACACTTATCACGCTTAGCGATCCCGTGGCATGTCTAGGACACTAACAATGGTATCAGAGCGAGATCTAAGCATGATTTAATTTCTAGGGTTTACAGACTTTATTTGGGGATTTTTGCTTGGAGCTTGTAAATGCCTAAATTGGTTGTTTGGACATGGTTGGATGATGATGACTTGGAGTTATGCATGATTAATTTTGTAAAGAATTGATTAGATTAATTTTCCCTAAAATCTATACCTTGGCCGAATACACCATAGGAATTGCTCATGGTAATTTTTGGAAATTTGACAATTGGATGTGTTAAATGGCATGATAAAAATATTGAATGTTGATTTAAATTGGATTGAAATCAAATTGAATGATTTTTTATTACCTTTGCCGTGAGCTATGCATGTTGTTGGAGAATTGATTTTGCCCCAATTTTGTGTTGGACATGAATTTGGGTATTAGGCATGATTAATTAGATTAAATTGATGTTTTGGAAACATTAGGTTAATTAATTATGGTGATTGCACTTTGATTGAATTAATATATAATTTGGAATGTTGTATTAATTTAATTGTTGTAATTGGGCTTAATGGGCTTGGTTGGGCCAAGTTTGGTTTTGGTCAATTGGGTTGGATCCAATTGGGCCTAAAACCATTTCCATAAAGTCCAAAAATATGACATTGGGCCTTTAATGATTTAATTGGGCCTAATGGGCCTAAATTGATTTTTGGCATAGGGTGATTCCTAATTGGGCCTTGGCATCTTGGGTTTGATCCATAATGGCCAAAGCCCATGCCTAAAAATTAATTGAAAGCCCATTGGACTTTAATTGAATAGTATAGGATACTAATTGGGCCTTTGAGACCCAAGTAGATTGGAATTGGAATCCAAGTCTAAAAGGCACTATTAAAAGTGTGATTATTTAATTTAGAATTAAATATGAGTTTGTATTGAATACAAATTAAATTGGATTTAAAATTGTAGTTCGATATAATTCAAGAATACTTACTTTGAGTATTTATTCTTAAACGAGTTTGACTCGCGCAATTCAAATCGTTGTTTGAACATTGGATGGTCATTAATCAAAGATTAATTAATTGGATTAGATTGATTGATAACATGCTTTGTGTGAATACTTGGATGTATTGTATGAATAATGTATATCAGATGGATATTAGAAGGGTGATGGCAATTTTGGAAATTGTTGTAATAAATTTAGAATTTATTAAATTGGACCTGCGAGTCCAGCCTATTACCTCTTTTCTCATTATATTTCTCTTCTCACCAATTCCCCTCAATGTAAATGAGGTTTCTTTAGAAGTATTATGTAATTGGGTAGAAGTAAGAATAGTGTTAGCGGGTGAGAGGAAATGGAGAGATTTGTTCTATGAACAATTTGTTGTATATCCATCCACATATCATTATTAATTTTATTTTGCGCCTTATTATTCTTTTAGAATGCATGCTTAAGGGTGTATGGTGAGACCTAATTAAAGATAATAAATTGGTTTCCAATTTACGTGAAAACCCCTCAAACAATATTAAACGTTTTTTCCTTCCATTAAGTGGTTCTATCTCAAGGACATTGGTTTGTTGGCCAAAGTCAAGACCTTTGTCCATCGCAGATGTGTTTGAACCGCGTAAGCTTTGTTCCATATCGTGTGTCTTGGGCAGTTGTGATTTGTTGGCCAAAGTCAAAGTCACTTCTTGTTCATCGACTTCGATTACGAAGCTTTCCCATTGTCAATGGGTCATGCTTAACTAGAATCATTAAGCTTGTTGAGCCAAAGCCAAGACTTAGTTGATTTAGAGGAAAATGTTAGGAAATATATTGGATATATTTACATATATTGGATATATGTTTCAGACTTGGAGGTCCACCTACTGGATCTAGGAATTGGATGAGATCCAATTGATCTTAGATATCTACCTAGTTAAGTTTCATACAACTTGTTGGCCAAAGTCAAGGTTGTGTGTTATTTAACGGGATCCTAGCCCACTAGGAAACTAGGTTTCCTGAATACTCCACAGAGGGTTAGAGGCTCGCTGAAAATAGTGGGAGGCTATTATTAAATTTGCAATTTCGTTTAGATACTTGCCAATACGCGCTCTTTTATTTTATTTATCGTTGTTATAAATATATATTAGTTGGACTAATATTTAATATTGCTTTCGTTGAACAGTTAGACTACTTCATTTGTAGTTGGTTATATAGTTGGACTATAGTAATCATTACATTTGATTGTACCCGAAAACATTGATTGGATAATTGGACTATAACAATCAATATAACTGGAAAGATTAGCGTCAAAGGACATAATCCTAGGTGAAAAATATCTTTAACGGCATAATTTTCCAGATTGGGAAATGAATCTCATGATAGTCCTGAGAGCTGAGAAGTTACTCAATGTAATAGAGAAACCTTTCGGGCCTAAACCCGAAGTTGAGCAAATAATAGAGCATGAGCTTAGGAAGACTCATCGTGATGGTAACTTTAATGTTCAATCCGATATGCTTGCCGCAAAGACTCCTTAATTTCGTCGTCAGAACTAAGGATTAGATCTTTATACTATGATGATGAAATTAAAGGATCTTCATAGATCTAACCTTAGATCTTAATAGAAGCTCTTTCGCTCGCGTATGTCAGATGGTACATCTGTCGAGCACTAGGTGTCGCAGATGATTGCTGACATCGAATAGCTAGGTTAGCTGGGCATTACCTACGAGGTCGAGCCTTCCATAGATTTGATCTTATAGTCTCTGCCCGAATGCTGGAAATGAATCTAAAACATATAACATGACAAACAAAAGGCTTAAACTGAGTAAATCAGATGAGACTTATTTGTGGCATTGTTGTCTGGGACACATTAACAAGATTCGTATATCCACACTTTCGAAGAATGGATATTAGGACATATTTGATCCTAATTCAAATGATGTCTACACATATTGTTTATTAGGCAAAGTGCCTAAAACACCTTTTACATGGTAAATATGCAAGTGTCACCGATCTGTTAACCCTCGTTCATAGTGACGTAAGTGGGCCCATGTCTAGCTAGGCTAGAAGTGGATATGAATACTTCGTAACCTTTACGGATGTGGCATCGCGTTATGGTCATGTGTATCTTATGAAACACAAGTCGGAAACTTTTGAGAAATTGAAAGAGTTTCGACAAGAAAGAAGAAAACAAACCGGTAAAAGTATTAAAAACATTACGGTCGGACCATAGTGTAAAATACTTAAACATATGAGTTTCAAGATTACTTAAAAGAGTATGGTATTCTTTCATAGTGGACTCCTCGGGACACCTCAATTTGACGGTGTGTCCAAACAAGAGAAACTGAAATTTGTTGGATATGGTAAGGTTAATGATGAGTATCTCTGAGCTACCAATTTCCTTCACGGGATAAGCATTTAACAGTGCAATACTTATTTTGAATAAGGTTCCATGAAAAATCTGTTAGACAGACTTCATATTATATATGAACAGGAAAGAAACCAGGTTTCTCATTCCTGAAGATTTGGGAATACTGGGCATATGTTTGGATGATACCAAACTAGAACCCAAATCGGATAAGCGCCTATTTGTAGGTTGTCATAGGGAAACCAAAGTATAGTACTTATACAACTCACAAGAGAACAATGTAATTGTTGCTCTCCATGCGGCTTTCCTAAGAGGAATTCCTATATGCAGTGATAAGTGGGAGGAAAGTAAAACTCGATGAAAATCAGAGTAATACTGTTCCAGGCACCGAGTCCTCACGGAATACAAACAGTTCATCAGGGATGAAACTGTACCAATAATCTTTGAATACACAAGAACCGCGTAGGCCTGAGAGAGTCAGAAAACAACCTGGGAGGTATGGGTTTCTGATCTCACCTCATGTAGATATCAATCTTATTGAGGAAGATGGACCGACTACGTATGAGGAAGTGATACAAGGTATCGACTTATTTTATGGCAAAGTGCCAAGAAGTCTGAAATGGATTACATGTATACGAACCATGTTTGGATACTGGTTGATGCACCATAAGGCGTTAAACCTATTGGTTGCAAATGGTCTTCAAGGAAGACAGACATGGATGGCAACATACAAATGTACGCAATTAGGCATGTACAGAAAAGGGTATCGTCAACGATATAGTGTCGATTACGACGAAACCTTTTACTCGTTGCCATGATTAAATCCATTCGGATAATGCTTGCTAATTACTGCATATTTCGTTTATGAAATATGGCAAATGGATGTCAAAACCAATTTCCTTAACGAAAACCTTTTGGAGGATGTATACAACATCATGACGGTTTTGTCATGCCAAAACATCAAACAAGGCTTGCAAGTTAAATCGATCCATTTATGGATTGTAGCAAGCATTGAATTCTTGGAACCATCATTTTGATGTAATCATAATGGTATATGATTTAATTCAAAACGAAAATGATTCTTGTGTATATAAGAGGGTTAGTGGGAGCGCACTGACAATCATTGTCCTATACATTGATGATGTATTGTTTCTTAGCAATAACATTCCCATTGTACAATCGGTGAAAGCTTGGCTTTCATAAAATTCTCCATGGTATACCTGGGAGAAGCAGGCTTTATTCTGGGAATAAATATCTATTGGGATAGATCTAGAAAGCTGTTGACACCCTCCCAGAGTTCGTATGTTTTGAAATGTACACAACCTGATGTCTCATATGCTTTGAGCATATGCAGTCACAATCAGTCCCATCCAGGTAATGGTCACTGGATTGAGTAAAGAACATCATTGAGTATCTTGGATGAACTAAGGATGCTTTCTGAGAATATGGGGAAAAGAGAACTTGAGGTAACTGGGTTCACCGCTGCAAGTTTCCAAACCGACAAAGATGACTTTAAGTCGCAATAAGGGTACATATTTAGTTTGAATAACGGAACAGTGAGATGGAAATCTTCCAAGCAAGATATTGTTGCCGAATAAATAATAAAAGCGGAACATTGCTGTAGTTGAGGCAGCAAAAGAAGTATTTTGGATCTATATAATCCTAATTGGATTAGGTGTAGTTCTGTTAGCAGCTGAGCTGGGCTACAACATAGGCTAAAGAACCGCGGTCTCATCAATGATCCAAGTATATACTTCGACTATTTCATCTGATTCGTCAGATCATACATCGTGGCGATATGATGATCGAATAAAACACATCAGATGATAACATTGTAAATCCGCTGACGAAAGCTATTTCTCAGCAGAAGTTTGAGCGACTCGTACATAGTTCACGTGTAGGATACTTGAGTGATTGGCTATAGGCCAAATGGAAGATTGTTGGACAATTATGACCCATAACATCACTATTTGTACAGAACATGGTATTGTTGTACAAATTAACTATGTGACAAAGGAAATTGCTCTTTTATCATTTGTAATTGGATTACCGGGATAATTAAATGATAAAAGTCCATATGATTAGTATCGGATTAATAAGATATGAGACAATATTAATCCACTAAGGTTTAATCATTAAAATCCTTAGTCGTAGTATTATCGAGACTGGACATCGATAATGCGGAATAGGCTAGTATTACATTTGTGCGTGTTATGGAAGCGTAACGACATAGTTCTTATATATTTGGGTATTGGATACTCATGCAAGTGTAATAGGAGGTTCTGTTTACCGATGGTACGGAAACAGCTTCGCTCTGGATAAACCCATCGGAATCCCATTGGTAGTATGACTATGTGTCTATGGGAATCCGAATCAGGGTAGGTTTATTTGGTCTTAACCTAAGACTTGCATCGCTAATACTTGCGACAATCAGTATACTTTGGTTTTGGTCGTCCGGGACTTTAACAGGTTCTGTGTACGCCTCTTCTGGGTATACTAAGAATCGTAGTGTATTGGGTGTGATGTCAAGATGAGAAGTATCACTTCAGTAATATGGAGATGATGATCACGCAGGGATACAAAACTGGTACTCTATAGTGCTATAGCCATCGGGAAAGTATGACTAGGTCATGACTTTCTGATCATAAAGAGACTAGTTGCTGGTGATCTGATATATGCTTCGTACGGGGCAGACAGAACTCCAGCCCCAGGCTTAGAATGTGACATCTGATACTGGATCATAATACACAATACTAAGTATACTACGCCTGATGTAGATTATGTATTCCTTAAAAGAATATTCTGGAGAATTGTGTATGCACGGTGCTTTGCTAGAAGCCAACCATGTCTTGTAAATCGGTAGGAACGTGGTACCAGGTACGCACGTGTTCGGATAGTCCGATGACCGTATTTACTAGGCATGGCAAGCTGACCCGGACCCGGCCCGGGTCCGCATGGACCCGAATGACCCGGGTCTAGTTAGACCCAGATCCGTAAAAAAAAAAATTGCGGATCTGGGTCTGTATTTTGAGGACCCGGGTACCCGGGACCCGGTTAACAAAAAGAAAAAAAAACACAAATTAACTTAACCCTAATTGGTCTCTAGTTGAGGTTGTTTATGTGATAACTTCCCCATCAACTCTCTCTCTGATGCTTTCCTCCTAGGATGTTGTAGGACACATGAAATGGACGACGTTGTTCCGGGCTCGCGGCCCGGTTGGGAGTACGGAGTAGCCCGCGGGGGACTAAACCGGAGAAACAACATGAAGTCGCCACCCGGTGTGAACCGGGAAAAATGATTTAAGGCCGCACTCACCCCTCGCAAGGGAAGACCTCAAACCGTTGGGTTCGGAATGGTCCCTTACTTATGCCACTTGTAATGAACGGATTTGTGCAATAAATCAATCAAGTCTACTCAATGATCATGCTCAATGGTACTTAGATCTAACATGCTTGCATCCAAATAACTCCACGCAATGTAACACAACGAGCATATTGAACCATTAAATCAACATGTATAAATCATTATCCAAACACATCATAAACTAATAACATGCATAAGGAATGAAGAAGAAACAACATGCCTAAATAACACAATCATGCTTTGAAAATTAAATAACAAGACTAAATTAATCATGCTTAAGGAATAAACAACATACTAGCAACCTAATCATGCTCAAATACAAGGTTTGGATGAAACGAAATACGTGTGTCTCTCAAGTGATACGTGGCATTGTATCCCGAGTGCAAACCGCAATACCGTCCATTCGGATTCGGCTACGGAATTTACGTCCGGGTTTCCATCCGATATACCACAAGAGAGAACACATATTCTGTTCACCCAGAAATCACATCATGCACCAATTCACAATAATCATGCGAAATAAAACAATAAAATAACTAAAAATAAAGGGTAATAAATAAAAGGGTGCCCTCAGGTCTTACCTTTTAAGTCGCTTTCCGGGAGTGCGTTCCACGGTGCCGGAAGGGATATCGTTTTGGTGTTTTCACTGGTACGCTGTTTCTACAGTTTTCACAGGTTCACTGTTTTCTCTATTTTCACTGGTCCGCTGTTTCCACTGTTTTCACAGGTTCACTGTTTTCTCTGTTTTTTCCGTTTCCACTCGCGGTTTTCGTTGTTTTCACGGGTCCGCTGTTTCTACTGTTTTGTCTATTTTCACTCGCGGTTTTCTCTGTTTCACTCGTTATTTCCAGACTATTTTTGGGTCAATTCCGGGATGATTTTTGGGGAGTTTGGATCACGGTTTCAAGGTTATTTTATGGGCAGTTTTGGGGTGAAAGGTTACTGTTTAGGCGTTGAAGTGGTGCAGTGAGCTGGTGCGTGGTCAGGGGCAGTGAAGGGGCGGTTCGGTGAATGGGATGTGTGCATGAAGTTACTGCATGAAGTTACTGGATGGAGTGTGGAGCTGTGCGTGAAGGCTTGCTGGCTGTGTTTAGGGTATGTGCGTGAGCGTGTATCATGGATGTGGTTGTGTCGATGATGAAGGTTAGCGATAGAGGGTGCCCCCCTGGACGTGAAGGGCAGTAGGGTTAGGTGTAGAGGCTGGGACGTGAGGTGAGGCAACTGTTGAGGGACTGGTGACGTGTTCAAGCAGTGCATGAGGGCTGCTAGTTACGTATGGGGCTGTGCATGGGTTCTTTGAGAGGATGGAGATAGGTGAGTCGTGAGCAATAGGTGCGTGAAGGTGCAAGGCGATTGATGATGAGGGTTTAACGTGGCTGGCAGTGTGGATGGGCAGTTACCATGAAGTTGAATGGGCTGGCTTAGCTTAGGTTATCGACAATGGGGCTAGGGGGCGTGAAGGCAGTAGGTCTTTGAGTGGAAGGCTTGTGAGTGATCGTGTGGGGGGGCCAGTTACCGTGAAGTTGAGTGTGCACAAGGTGTGGTTCGGTTTCAGGCAGTGAGTTTGAGGCTAGGCGATGGTGCAAGTGTGCAAGGGTGCATGTGTTTAGCGCAATACGTGAGTGTTTGCTTTGAGCGTCATGGCTGGGTGCTAGGGCTTCTGGTCACGTGTGTGTTTGCATCTGGTGCGCTCGGTGGAGGGTTTTCATGGTGGAGGATTGCTGTGCATGGAGGGAGGGCAGAATGGATGAGAGAGTATGGGTTTGTCGGTCAGGCTTGCTGTGTCGGTTGTGCTATGGCAGTGTTTAAAGGGCGTGAGTGAAGGGCTGATCTTTAACGTGATGAGGGGCTTTCAATTGAGAGGGCTTTGAACGTGAGGGGTTGCATGAGTGTTTTATATTTTGTAAGAGACGTGAGGGCAGTGTACGTGAGGGCGGTGAGGGGAAGCAAACGTGAAAGGGCTATTGGTTTGTTACGTGGTCAGTGGGTGATGGCGTGAAGAGCAGTGTTGGTCAGTGGCGTGATGGTTCACTGGGCTGTGTGAGTGGAAGTAACGTGGTGGCTGTTGAAGGCTGAGCTCCCGCGACTACCGCGACTTAAAGGGTGGTGCCTCCGTACGAGGCTCATCGTTGGGCTGGTATGCAAAAATGCAATGCCTACAGTCACCCCCACTTGATGGGACTTGTGCAGTGTGTGACAATGACAATTCTATCAAAGTACGTGCAATGTATTTTTACTTACCTGGCTCGCCAGCTGCCACATGACTTACCTGTTGCTTCGAACTGAATTGATTTGGTGGTGAGGTACTGCGACCCCTGGGTCTTGTTCTCGAATTGAGCTGAGGGTCTTGTTCCCTGAATTGAGTTGTCGGTCTTGTTCCCGATCTGAACTGTGTTGAGGGTATTGTTCCCTGAACTGAGTTGTGGGTTTTGTTCCCGATCTGAATTGTGTTGAGGGTCTTGTTCCCTTAACTGAGTTGTGGGTCTTATTCCCGATCTGAATTGTGGGTCTTGTTCCCGATTTGAGCTGAGGGTCTTGTTCCCTGAATTGAGTTGTGGGTCCTGTTCCCGATCTGAATTGTGGGTCTTGTTCCCGATTTGAGCTGAGGGTCTTGTTCCCTGAATTGTGTTGAGTTTTGTTGTGGGTCTTGTTCCCGTGGGTCTTGTTCCCATTTTGAACTGAGGGTCTTGTTCCCTAAATTGAGTTGTGGGTCTTGTTCCCGATCTGAATTGTGGGTCTTGTTCCCTGAACTGAGTTGTGGGTCTTGTTCCCGTGCTGAATTGTGGGTCTTGTTCTCGTGGGTCTTGTTCCCATTTTGAGCTGAGGGTCTTGTTCCCGATTTGTTGTTGTTTGTTGTTGGTCTTGCTCCCGTGGGTCTTGTTCCCATTTTGAGCTGAGGGCCATGTTCCCTGAATTGAGTTGTGTTGTGGGTCTTGTTCCCGTGGGTCTTGTTCCCATTTTGAGCTGAGGGTCATGTTCCCTGAATTGAGTTGTGGGTCTTGTTCCCGATCTGAATTATGTTGAGGGTCTTGCCCCAAACTGATATGGGCCTCGCCCAAACTGATACTGATATGGGCCTCGCCCCCAGACTGACACTGATGTGGGCCTCGCCCCCGACTGATACTGATATGGGTCTCGCCCAAAACTGATACTGATATGGGCCTCGCCCCAAATTGATACTGATATGGGCCTCGCCCCAACTGATACTAATGTGGGCCTCGCCCCAAACTGATACTGATATGGGCCTCGCCCCAACTGATACTGATGTGGGCCTCGCCCTCAGATTGATGCTGATGTGGGCCTCGACCCTGGGACTCATCCCCGAAACTGATGCTAAAGCTGATGTGGGCCTCGGCCTTAGGACTCATCCCCGAAACTGATACTGTATACTCGGAGTGTCATACCCGGTAAATTTGATGTTGTGTCTCCATACCCGAAGTGCTGCACTCGGCAAAACTGATTTTGGCAAAGATGTGGGCCTCGCCCCAATAGTGCATTACCCGGCCGGACTGATCCTGATAAAGATATGGGCCCCGCCCCCAGAATGCCATACCCAGTTGATACTAATCCTGAACTGATGTGGGCCCCGCCCCCAGAATGTCATACCCGGCTGAACTGATACCGAACTGATGTGGGCCTCGCCCCCAGAATGCCATACCTGGCAGGACTGAAACATGACGTGGGCCTCGCCCCCACTGTGCCGTACTTGGCAAAGACTGATAGTGATATGGTGGGTTACAACCCTGGGACGCATCCCCAAAACTGCTAATACTGATGAATGGGGTTACAACCCTGGGACGCATCCCCAAAACTGCTGATACTGATGAAATGGGTTACAACCCTGAGACGCATCCCTGAAACTGTTGATACTGATGAAGTGGGTTACAACCCTGGGACGCATCCCCAAAATTGCTTCTGATATGACGTGATGGTTCATCCCAACATACTGCACTGCCTCTCACAAGATAATCCTGATAACTAAACATATTTTTGTCCTCAACGAATGCTTCGTGTCAAAACCAGAGAACCTTCAAAGTACTTGACATACTCAAGTCCAATCATCTGAATGGGTGATCTGAACTAGACTCCTAGTGTGTGTGTGTTAAGGCTCTTTCGCAGCTTAGTCCTTTAGTAAGCCAACTTGGTGATTTCGTTTCAGAGAATCGAACCAGTGGGTCTAACCAACTTGGATGTCTTAATCACATTCTGTGATTACTTCAGCATACTCAACATGATATGGTTTTCATCTTTTTTTTTTCTTTTGTCTCTTTCTTTTCATTTTTTTTTTGACTCACCTACCCTTTAAGGTAGCATTTCTCCTCATGGTGGTCCTAATACTCGCCCATGGGTAGCTTCACGCTTATCGGTTATAGGCGGTCTATTTTTTTCTTTCATATTTTCTTTTCAGAGACATTTTCTTTATTTCCAACCATATCATATATCATAGCATTAGTAAACCAAGGTGGACACCCAATCAAACGGTCATTCACCGATCCATCAGCTCTTCAACTAGTCACCTCGCTAACCACTCAGGCTTCTACTGCTAGGATCCCATAATCAAGTGCTCACGAGTCTAGCTGAGATCAATCCATTCAGAATACCGGACGAGAGCACGGCTCGCACTTATCGTTTCTAGGGTTTCTCCCTACAGCAAACAATGTCATCACCGGACATATGTCTAATTACCAAAGACTTCTCTCTCTCATTCATTTTTTTTTTCACTTTTTTTTTTCATTTTTTTTCTTTAATTTTTTTTCAACTAGAACGCAAACTTTCAAGCACTTCTCACGTCTGTAA
Source organism: Zanthoxylum bungeanum (assembly GCA_019454045.1). Taxonomy (NCBI): domain Eukaryota; kingdom Viridiplantae; phylum Streptophyta; class Magnoliopsida; order Sapindales; family Rutaceae; genus Zanthoxylum; species Zanthoxylum bungeanum. The sequence continues at coordinate 17,495 of SKCR01045519.1, read as the reverse complement.
TACCTGGTTAGCAGGGAACATCATCGATTCAGATCAATGTCCAATCTGCGATTCTTGCCACGATCACTATCAGTCTAGTCCAATTTGGAGAGGATGGGGTCGAGCTTTGGTTCAAAGGCTAGGATCTGTTCAATCAACTCTTCGGCCTTTGTCGCAGTCAAGAAAATGTCTTCCACAGAACGATTATTAGTCTGCCACCACTAATGGAATAGCTCATATCTTTGTGATTGCCAAACACCATTCCTTCAGTCTTAACATGCTCCGTCTTTGCTTTTACCTACAAAAATAACATACAAAATTAAAAATTCTACAACATGTATACACAAAACATGAAAACAGAAATCGCAACAAAGTGCATGGGTTGCCTCCCTGTTAGCACTAAATTCATCGTCTTCAGCCAGACATGACCGAAATCCATCTGTCAAGGTGGCTTCAATGTCGTCCTCGGTGCTTGTGCCACATTTTGATCTTTGCCGTTTTCCCCTTTTTTTTTCTTTGAAACCTGCAAACACAAAACAATAGAATAAAGACGTGTGCATGTAACGTATACACATACATGTGTAGAGATACTCCCTGTTCTTGATGGTGAGACCATCATTGTGCTCATCGGCATCATGTGTTTCCTCATGTCGGTCTTCTCTCTCTGTTTGAAACCTGCAAACATAGAACAAACACAAGAATTGCAAGTACGTTACGTGTATGCATGCATATGTTTCCTATCCCGTTGGGTTAGGCCTTCTGTCAATTCCCTTAGTGAATGCTCACTTCTTTATTCCCAGCAAAGTGCAGCTTCAATCTGCTTACGTCGACCAACTCGGTGAACTCCCAAATCTGGTAATCTCAATGCCTTGTTTCTCAATCTTCTGTCTTTTCTGCTGACTTTTTTTTTTTTTCTGAGAATTCTCCGTGTTCCAGATACCTCTGAATATTATGATACCAAGGCTTCCCGTCATCGACTTCCACATCCAATATCCTTTCTGTCTCATACAGGTTGCTTGCCGTTGTCAGCACAAGTGGTCACATCACCAATTTCTCTGGATTTTCCCAAGTGGAGAATTGTCTGTTTCTGATAGAGGCAATCTATGAGGGAGTAGGCTTGATCCTTGAAGGTTCCCCAATGGTCCTCTTATTTGGTTGCACAAGTCTCTGTTATTGGCTATACGGGGCACGGTCAAACTGGTCAGAACATTGGTCAAAACTTACAAATCTTCAGCAATTTCAGCTACCTTGGCTTTCAATCGATCTAGGCGGGATTCCCCGTTGACTGACTCACTCATACTGGTTGATGATCCCTTGACAAATCTTTCTTCCTTACCAACCCAACGGGAGTCTATGATGGCTTTTAAGACACAAAGGGTTAACATGATGCATGTATGCATGACATGTGTGCACTACAAATAAACAAGCTCATAAAATAATTTACACTAATTGGCCCGTTATCATTTTAAAGTATTCAATCACACTATTGCGCAGTGCAAACTTGCCCCAGTTGAAAAGGCCCAACAAGTTTACACTTTGCGATAATATAACTAAATAACTTCAAACGGTAAAAAGGCCCAAACACAAACTGGCCCATCGGCATTTTAGAAATTTTGGCCTAATTGTCAAAAGGACATGAACTTGTCCCAGTTTAAATGGCCCAACGAGTTCACATCTTTTGACAAAGAGTCCAACTGAATCTAAATGACTACGGTCCAAAACACAAGCATAATCAAATATTTTCTAAGGGTCATGCAACTAAGGTTCAAATGTAGGTTTTAGGAATGTAAACAAAGGCTCTCGCTGACGAAGGATTGTTCACAACTAGGACTCCCCACTCAACGGTTCAAGCGACCAAGTGAATGATTATCTAGGTGCCTTCACAGCTTTTCCCCGAAGGGTAGTGAGTGAAGGAAGACACCAAACCATCACCTAGCCTTAACAATGCATTTGATTAACTCCCTAAAACCACAGTAGTCATGATTAATTAAAGTACAAATCTAAACATTACAGGACATTATTTCGGAGCCGATTCTCTATCCCCAGTGGAGTCGCCAGACTGTAGGACACATGAAATGGACGACGCTGTTCCGGGCTCGCGGCCGGTTGGGAGTACGGAGTAGCCCGCGGGGGACTAAACCGGAGAAACAACATGGAGTCGCCACCCGGTGTGAACCGGGAAAAATGATTTAAGGCCGCACTCACCCCTCGCAAGGGAAGACCTCAAACCGTTGGGTTCGGAATGGTCCCTTACTTATGCCACTTGTAATGAACGGATTTGTGCAATAAATCAATCAAGTCTACTCAATGATCATGCTCAATGGTACTTAGATCTAACATGCTTGCATCCAAATAACTCCACGCAATGTAACACAACGAGCATATTGAACATTAAATCAACATGTATAAATCATTATCCAAACACATAAACTAATAACATGCATAAGGAATGAAGAAACAACATGCCTAAATAACACAATCATGCTTTGAAAATTAAATAACAAGACTAAATTAATCATGCTTAAGGAATAAACAACATACTAGCAACCTAATCATGCTCAAATACAAGGTTTGGATGAAACGAAATACGTGTGTCTCTCAAGTGATACGTGGCATTGTATCCCGAGTGCAAACCGCAATACCGTCCATTCGGATTCGGCTACGGAATTTACGTCCGGGTTTCCATCCGATATACCACAGAGAGAACACATATTCCGTTCACCCAGAAATCACATCATGCACCAATTCACAATAATCATGCGAAATAAAACAATAAAATAACTAAAAATAAAGGGTAATAAATAAAAGGGTGCCCTCAGGTCTTACCTTTTAAGTCGCTTTCCGGGAGTGCGTTCCACGGTGCCGGAAGGGATATCGTTTTGGTGTTTTCACTGGTACGCTGTTTCTACAGTTTTCACAGGTTCACTGTTTTCTCTATTTTCACTGGTCCGCTGTTTCCACTGTTTTCACAGGTTCACTGTTTTCTCTGTTTTTTCCGTTTCCACTCGCGGTTTTCGTTGTTTTCACGGGTCCGCTGTTTCTACTGTTTTGTCTATTTTCACTCGCGGTTTTCTCTGTTTCACTCGTTATTTCCAGGCTATTTTTGGGTCAATTCCGGGATGATTTTTGGGGAGTTTGGATCACGGTTTCAAGGTTATTTTATGGGCAGTTTAGACTCAGACGAAGTTATGGCCTCTTGATATGTTTGAGGCTCAACTTCAGTGAGAAAGGTTAAAAAATCAGGTCCATAATCTTTTGCAACCTTGATTCTTTTTCCTCTTCTAGGTTCTAAATCTTTCTCTTGGAGAGTTGATTTATTTGGTTCCAAATCCTTGATTTGAACACCAGACGAAGAGGCAATATCATTCTCATTCTCTTGATTAAATTCAGACATTTTCCGTTTATTTTTATCAAGTCTATCCTTATAAGGAAATATATGCTCAAACCATTCAGCATTATTAGACTCAATAATTGTATTTACTTGGATATCCGAAATTCCAGATTTAATTACTAGAAAACGGTATGCTGCACTATTATTGGCATATCCAATAAACACACAATCAATGGTTTTAGGTCCAAGTTTAACTCTTTTAGGCAAGGGAACTTGAACCTTTGCTAGGCAACCCCACACTTTCAGGATTTGTATGCCGGTAGCCTTTTCTTCCATTTTTCATATGGAGATTGACCACTTTTCTTTGGTGGAATTCTGTTTAAGATGGTGTTAGCTGTAAGTAACGCTTCACCCCACATATTATGTGGTAAACCAGAACTGTTAAGCATGGAATTCATCATATTTTTTAAAGTTCTATTTTTCCGTTCAGCCACCCCATTCTGTTGTGGAGAATAGGGTGCTGTTGTTTGATGAATTATTCCATTAGAAGCACAAAATTCTGCGAAGGCATTAGATTCATATTCTCCGCCTCTATCAGATCGCAATATTTTGATCTTATTGTCTAACTGATTTTCCACCTCAGCTTTATATGTCTTAAACATATTCAAAGACTCATCTTTGCTATATATCAAATATACATAACAGTATCTACTACTATCATCTATAAAAGTGATGTAGTAATTCTTTCCGCCACGACTTGGTATTGATTTAAAATCACCCAAATCTGTATGAATTAATTCTAATAATTCATTTGATCTCTTAGTCACAGATTTATATGACTTGCTAGCAAACTTTGATTCAACACATGTTTCACATTTATGCATATTATCTTTTGTACAATTAGGCAATAAGCCAAGATTGACCATTCTATGCATACATTTAAAGTTAATGTGACCTAATCTAGCATGCCATAATGTAGAAGATTCAAGCAAGTAAACAGAAGCCTTATTTATTTTATTAATAGCATCATCAGCAATTACATTGAGTTTAATAGCCCTTCAGAAAGGTAGCCCTTTCCTACAAATGTTCCACCCTTAGTAAGAACAAATTTGTCAGACTCAAATACAAGTTTAAAACCCTTCTTGCTCAATACAGGACCAGAAACTAGATTCTTAGTAATTTCAGGGACATGGAGTACATCCATTAGGGCAAGTTCTTTCCCGGAAGTGAATTTCAGAACCACTTTCCCTTTTCCAGCAACAGTTGCAGCAGTTGCATTGCCCATATATAACTTTTCTTCGCCATTGTTAGGAGTGTAAGTAGCAAACATATTTCTGTTTCCACAAATATGTCTTGTTGCACCAGTATCCACCCACCAATCCTTACTGTCAGTCAGTAAATTCACTTCAGAGACAACAATCCAACAAATTCTTCCTCAACAATATTTGCCTGTTTGTTGCTGTTCTTATCATTTGGACCCGGATTTCCTTTCTTGTGGCGACAGTCTAGTGCTCGGTGTCCAATTTTCCCACACACCCAACAAGCACCTTTAATTCCCTTTAAATTCTTCCTTTTGCAGCAAGAACTTTCTGGTTTTTATCTTTCCCTTTATTGTTCCATTTATTCTTCTGGTTTTGAGGCTTAGGCTTTGACACCCCTCCACTCTCAATGACATTTGCCTTGGCTTCAAATTCTGGGACATTCAACCCTTCACTCTTGCGGTGATCTTCTTGCACCCTCAGTTGAGAGAACCAAATCCTCCATTGACATATCAGTTTTATGCTTGAGATGTATCTTGAAATCATTCCAAGATTGAGGCAATTTCTCTATAACAGATCCGACAGCAAACTGTACCGGTAGAGTCATGCCTTCGGCCGTAAGTTCATGGATAAGAATCTGCAATTCTTCCACTTGGTTGACAACAGTTTTTGAATCCACCATTTGGTACTTCAGAAATTCCCAACAATGAACTTTTGAACCAGCATCTTCGATCTTATATTTATTTTCCAGGGAATCCCATAGATCCTTGGCAGTCTTATAAGATCTGTACACATCATACAAAGAATCATCAAGACTGTTTAGAATATAATTCCTACATAAAAACTCACTGTGTTTCCATGCATCAATTGCATTGAGTTTTTCTGCAGGAATGTTATCTCCCTCTGCCACAGGGCATTCTTCCTTGACGACATGTGCAAGGTTCAATGTTGTTAAATAAAACAACATCTTTTGTTGCCATCGTTTGAAATCCAGTCCTTTGAACTTGTCTGGTTTCTCAACATGAGGCTTCACAGCATTCGCTGATTGTTCCATTTTTTGAATTTCTGCTATAGATTGATAAATGAAACAAACAACGAATACAATCCAATAGTTATTGAAACAGAAACTTTCAAATAAAACGAATACAAATCAATCCAGTAACTTAGAAAACAAGAAACAGAAAAACTTACAATCTAAGTAATCGAAAAGAACAAAAATAACAAACTGACTTGTAGATTGAGGCTAGCACTGTAGGCTATGTCCTATAGCAGAAATTCGCCCCTACTCTTGTGCTTGTAGTTCTTCGGACGTCTGCCACCAGGATTCAACAATCTGATGATCGAAGTTTCTGCACTGAAAATCGATCCCTTGCGAATTTACTTGGTGTCTGTCTTTAATGATCAATAAGTTTGTATATGAGAATTTTATGAATTGCGAATTCTGTCTCTTCTGTATATCTTTACTGCAAGTTTCTCTTCCTTTTATAAATATGAAGAAAACATGGTTGTCAGTTCAAAAACGAATTTTTGGTTTACAGTTATAATCCCAAAGGATATGTTGATTAGACATACCCTTTTATTTTTAAAGATTAAAACCAAAAAACGTTTTTAGAAAATGTAAGACATTTATTCAATGACTCACAAGGCCCAAGGCCCATCTTTGAATAATTAATATATATTAATATATTAAATGCCATGCCAACCATACATCAACCAAGCCCAAGCCCTAGCCCACATGATTTTTCCAATTTAATATAAGTGTTGAGGATACACTTATAAACCTTTCATATTCTTTATACATTTTCGATGTGGGACTTCCCCACCTATTTCTATACAAACTCCTACAAGTTTTGGGGTGAAAGGTTACTGTTTAGGCGTTGAAGTGGTGCAGTGAGCTGGTGCGTGGTCAGGGGCAGTGAAGGGGCGGTTCGGTGAATGGGATGTGTGCATGAAGTTACTGCATGAAGTTACTGGATGGAGTGTGGAGCTGTGCGTGAAGGCTTGCTGGCTGTGTTTAGGGTATGTGCGTGAGCGTGTATCATGGATGTGGTTGTGTCGATGATGAAGGTTAGCGATAGAGGGTGCCCCCCTGGACGTGAAGGGCAGTAGGGTTAGGTGTAGAGGCTGGGACGTGAGGTGAGGCAACTGTTGAGGGACTGGTGACGTGTTCAAGCAGTGCATGAGGGCTGCTAGTTACGTATGGGGCTGTGCATGGGTTCTTTGAGTGGATGGAGATAGGTGAGTCGTGAGCAATAGGTGCGTGAAGGTGCAAGGCGATTGATGATGAGGGTTTAACGTGGCTGGCAGTGTGGATGGGCAGTTACCATGAAGTTGAATGGGCTGGCTTAGCTTAGGTTATCGACAATGGGGCTAGGGGGCGTGAAGGCAGTAGGTCTTTGAGTGGAAGGCTTGTGAGTGATCGTGTGGTGGGGCAGTTACCGTGAAGTTGAGTGTGCACAAGGTGTGGTTCGGTTTCAGGCAGTGAGTTTGAGGCTAGGCGATGGTGCAAGTGTGCAAGGGTGCATGTGTTTAGCGCAATACGTGAGTGTTTGCTTTGAGCGTCATGGCTGGGTGCTAGGGCTTCTGGTCACGTGTGTGTTTGCATCTGGTGCGCTCGGTGGAGGGTTTTCATGGTGGAGGATTGCTGTGCATGGAGGGAGGGCAGAATTGGATGAGAGAGTATGGGTTTGTCGGTCAGGCTTGCTGTGTCGGTTGTGCTATGGCAGTGTTTAAAGGGCGTGAGTGAAGGGCTGATCTTTAACGTGATGAGGGGCTTTCAATTGAGAGGGCTTTGAACGTGAGGGGTTGCATGAGTGTTTTATATTTTGTAAGAGACGTGAGGGCAGTGTACGTGAGGGCGGTGAGGGGAAGCAAACGTGAAAGGGCTATTGGTTTGTTACGTGGTCAGTGGGTGATGGCGTGAAGAGCAGTGTTGGTCAGTGGCGTGATGGTTCACTGGGCTGTGTGAGTGGAAGTGACGTGGTGGCTGTTGAAGGCTGAGCTGCGCATGCCGTGTCTGTGTTTTGTGGATGTGCAAGGTGTCTAATGGAGGGGGGGGGGGGGGGGGGGGGGGGGGGGGCTGGTCGTGAACTGAGCGTGAGGCAGTGAAGGGTTGTGTGGGTTTGTGAGCCAGGCGGAGTGAAGATGAATCCCCCTCTCTGCATGTAAGGTCAGTCGGGTTTTTCTCTTTCGTGTGAGGCTTGAATAAGGAGGAGAAATAATGGAGGTGGCTGAGGCATGGGTGAGTTATGGGTAGTCATGGGTTATGCATGGAGGGTGGTTGGAATAATGGTTGTGTTTGTTTGCTAGTCCTTGGGTGAGATGCTGGGGTTTGGTTTGTTGTTGATTATTTAATTATTTGTGTTTGGGCGTGAATGTGGGGTTTGGTTTGTTGTTGATTATTTAATTATTGTGTTGTGTATTTTATTTTTTGTGTTTTAATTTTGTTATTATTATTATTTTTTGTTAAAATTGTTATTTAATTGGTTTGTATTTTTTAATGGTTTGATTTAATTTGAATTTATTTAATTGGTTGGTGATTTTTATTTTTGCATGGAAGTTGAAGGGACATAGGGGTAGGTTTTAAGGTTCGGGGCGAGAATAAATTTTAATACAGAGGCTCAACGAGCAAATCCCGAGGTTAAGCGAGCGAACAGCAAATCCAACAAAACATCAATTCTTGACTTTTCCCTTCCGTTGTCCGTTTCCCGCGACTTAAAGGGTGGTGCCACCGTACGAGGCTCATCATTGGGCTGGTATGCAAAAATACAATGCCTACAGATGTGGAGTTGAAAATCTCTTGGTAGCAGACCTTGCTTCCTTGAATGTATCAGAGAGAACTGTTTCAGTAAGAGGAGATACAGATCTTGGTCTGTTTGTGGCAGGATATTGCTGAATCTATAAATCATTGGGAGCTGATTTCTGATCGGACGAAGCTGTTCCAGGCCTTGATTTCAATCTGGGTTTTTCCTTTCTGAAAAGTTAAGAGGAAAATAGGCCAATCTTGATGAATCCAACCTATGAAAAACTGTGTGAGAAAACTTGGTCCTCCTAATCCACGAATTCACTTCATCCCCCATTTCTTATCCTTTTTCCAGAAACAACACAATACTTGAAAGTTGAAATTCTAACAAACCATACACAGAAAATTCCGAATTTTGTTCTTTTTTTTTCCATTCTTCTTCAGCTGAGAAGGGTAATCCTTAAAACAACCCTAAAGATGTTGCAGAGTCGAAGAAATCAAATATCTTCAAAAAAGTTGAGAAGCTGCGGATTCCGGGTCCGGATCTGGGTATACCCGAATCCATTCCGGGTATACCCGGGTCGGTACCCGGATGCATTTTACCGGGTCCACATCCAGACCCGGGTCCCCATCCAGACCCGAGTCCCTTGAAGAGCTTGCGGATCTGGATCCGGGTCCATACGGATCCGGGTCTGGATCCGGAAATTGCCATCCCTAGTATTTACTGCCAACATATCCAAGGATCTCTTGGGTCACCTCCCAAAGATTCACCGATGACATTTGACTCGAACATGATTAATCTGAGATTAATTATGAGAGAGAGAAAATTAATCTAGGATTAATCACGGCAAGAATTAATTTGGGATTAATTCGACTGGAAGAGAGAACGCGATTAATTTGGAATTAATCGGCAAAGTAAATTTAATAGTTAAATTGAATTTTACTATTTAATTTATTTAATTATGCTAAAATAATATATTGTATATATTAAATGAAATTAGATTTCAAAGCGGAATTAAAATTGGATTTTAATTCGGGCGAAAGAATTAATTTAGAATTAATTCGCAAGAGACTTTTCGTAATAATTTTGCTAGGCATTATTATTTATTTAATTTAATTTAATTATGTCACAATGACAAATTCATTTAATTCGAAATTAAACGAACCCGGGCCCGAGCGAAGTTGCGTGTCAAGTTAGCCAACTTAAATTCGGAATTTAAAAGTGGTGGAACCCACTTCACTTACATCATTTGTTTGACTAATGATGGAAGTGGTTAGACTTGATTTTGGAATTGATGTGGAGGATTGGATTGCTTGTTTTTTACACAAACCAATTCCAACACTCTACTTGACTATTTAGACATTAGTCAACTTTAAAAGTTGTAATGGGTTACATTAGTCAACCGAATCTAGTGCTGTTAGGATCACATCAGATAGTGAGATACAGGGACGGATCGAGGACATAATAATACCTCGAGCTAAATTTAAATTTTAATGTATAAATATTTGATGTTAATATGAAATTTTATAAATAGAAAAAAATACATTTAATGAGAGAATTATTAGGAGTCTTAAAAAAATAGAGTAGCATAATAAATATATAATATTAAAAAATTAAAATTAAAATAACTCAAAATGGGAGAGTAACTTTGCCTGAATTATAGCTTAGCTTTCCATGAAATATGAATGAATGATATATGAGTATTTGAATAGACTTGATCTGAAATCATCAATATTTGATATGAAATCATCGATCTCTTATAAAAGTATAACAATAATTTTGACCATATTATTTTTTCGTTCAAAAGTATTGGTACTTGTTAATTGTTATAAAGTAATAATATGTATTTTTTTTCATGAAATATTTTATATTTTAGGAGATATTTAATTTTTAAATTGAATGTTAAAACCGAAAAAGAAAGCAATTAAAATAAAAAAATTTAAAATCGCAAATTACGTGCAAACAGTAAAAGGGTAAAATGAGCGCATAAATTATAAATTAATGGCATTATAAAAGCAAACTACCTTGACGTCCCTTTTAGTAATTTATGAGAACTAAATGTAAATTTTAAATTTAACTTGCACTAAATGAGAAACAATTTATTCACATTGGGTGTTTTTTTTTTTTTTTTTTTTTTTTTTTTTTTATAAAATTACAAAATTCCTTTTTTACTTTTTTACTTCTTATGTTTTGATTTTTCTTCAATTCTTCAAAATAAAATAAAATTTGAACAGTAGTCTATTTTATCGGAAAGAATTTTATTTTTTTGTTTTGTTTTTTTTTAAAAAAAACTCTTATTTATTTATTTGATTTTGAATTAGTCTAAGAAAAATTCCAATAGAAAATATTTTTCTGTTGGCCTGGAAAAGAGAGTCCTGATCTATCATTAAGATGCCAGGATCCGATAGCGATGCTTCTACACACACAACCAATTCCAGGAAACCAAAATGTGAGTGCAATTCCTTCCTTTAATTCATCATTTTTCTTTTTTTGTTTTGTTTTGTTAATTCTAAATATTATGTATATTCATGTATTATAATTTATTATATAAATAATATTGTTTGCAAATTCGTAGTCAAATCTTCTCTGTTTCCGAAAACACGTTTTTGTATTTTTATCCGAATAGAATAGAATAGAATGACGTAAAAAGATCATGTAACGGATTCCATTTTATTTGTTTTGGTTTAATTTGATTCAGCGTATTCAATTTTCTTTTATTTGTTGCAGATTCTCAGTTTTCCCAACAAGAGCTTCCTGCATTAAAATTAGTTCTCACACCCGGATATGTAAAGCTTACAAGCTTTTTTCCCTCCCCCAAATATTTTTGTCCTTAATTATTTTTTTATTAATTAATTTAAAATCTCTTAATTTTGTTTTTGTTTTTTTTTTTTTCCAGGTGATTACAGTATTTACCGTTGTCGGATTAATCTTCATTCCAATCGGCCTTTTTTCGTTGTTTGCATCCGAAAATGTACCTTTTTTTTTTTTTTTTGGCTATCAAAATACTAATTTGGATCTGTGTTTTAATTATTCTAATGTCCGTTAATTAATCAATTAATTATATATAAAAATTTGGAGGCATTCAGGTGATAGAAATTGTTGATCGATATGACAATGAATGTGTACCGAAAGAATTCCGCGATGAAAAGGTTAAATTCATCCAAAACAAAGAAACCAACAAGTCATGTATTAGGACTTTTACGGTAAGTCTTTTCATTTCTTTTTTCATTGAAATTTGATTCTTTCACCGTTTGCTTCCTATATCAGCCCTAAATTAACTGGATTATTCTCGATTACTATTCGGGATGAATAAATTATCTTGAATCTCGATTTGTATTTTGAATGGGGAAGAAATCATCCCGAATCCCGAACCGAATAGTGCTATAGATCGAGATTCAGGACTTTTGAAGCTAAAATTCGGGATTCAAGATAAAACAATCCCGAATCCTGATCCGATATTTTTATCGGGATGATATATCATCCCGAATCTCGACAGAAAGAGATCCCGATCGAGATTCGGCATTTTCTGTCAACCTTACATGATAGATTTACTGAGAGATAATATTTTTGGAAGGCATGAGAGTTTATTTAATTCTTAAATATTATGAGGGTTTCAATTAATATTGTCAAATATCAGAGGTTATGCTCATTTTTTCTCCAAATTATGTAAGTAAAACATTATTCTTGTTCCTTTAAAAAAAAAATAAAAAATTACTCTTTTTAAACGAAAATAGCAGCTTAAACTGCATCAAAATTTATTTATTTATTTTAATTTTTAATTTTTATCTAAAGTAACATTTTCATATTATTATTGTTAGTGCTACTGTTATTATTATTAAACCCTCACAGTTGTCATTATTTAATTTTCTGAACTGCTTCAAATAAATATTTTTCAGGTTCCAAAGCAGATGAAAAATCCAATATTTATCTACTATGAGCTTGAAAACTTCTATCAGAATCATCGCAGGTTTGTAGAACTAAATATACTCGCACAACTTCACAAGGATAGGGCTGGAACTAGGATCTAGCATTTGGTGTCAAAATGTAAAAATTACAAACTTAAACAGGCTACAATATAAAAACAGTAAATTTACGTTAGAAAAAAAAAAAAAATTAACTTTTGAGACTTCCCACACTGTAATATTTGAGAAAGATTCAATGAGTATGCACCTTTACCCATATTTTATTTTTCAAAAATATTATTTCCGTGTCTTGAACGGTTGTCTATCTATTTATCAGTTTTAGCCTCAAGTACATTGATTCAGTAGGAGAGATATTCTTCATTTTAGTGAGAGAAATCAAAATTATCTCATTAACAAATTATACTTTTATTTATTCATATGACAAATTTTAGTACATTTTCGGATTAAGCGAGGACGACTAACCCTATTCACCTCTTAGTAGTTTTGCCACTGGCCTCAGGTCTCAATATGGTTTTGCACTTTACAAAGGTTATACATATAATATTAAAGATAAGTTGATTCAATTGATAAGATCGTGTATCAAGAGTTCGAACCCTGCTCACATAATTGGGTAGGAGATGCATTATTTTTTAAAAGATTTGGATGGGATAAGTTTGAGAACTTAGTAGTCTGAAATTTTGGCGGTAGATATGTGAAAAGCAGAAGCGATCGACAGCTTCAGAGCAAAAAAGATGGTGGATATATAAAAGAATGCAAACAAATGGGGGAATTAGAAGATAAAAAAGAGCCAATAATTCCATGTGGGCTAATTGCATGGAGTTTGTTCAACGACACTTATGGTTTTGTAGTAAAAGGAAAGGCTTTAAAAGTCAATAAGAGAGACATTGCATGGGGAAGTGACAAGAACTACAAATTTGGAGCCGATGTGTTTCCTAAAAATTTCCAGGCTGGTGGAGATGTTGGTGGTAAAAGCCTTAATGCTAGCATTCCTGTGAGTACATATATATTAATTTCTATATTTCTATCTGTCTATGTATCCATCATATTTTGATTCTCTCTTAAAATTTTATTTAGTCTTCAGCGTTTAATTTAGTCAAATTGTCCATGTTATGCATCTATTTTCTTTAAAATCTATTTAATATTAGCTAATTTTCAAATTTTATAGGTGAGATTTGTTTGAATTTTAAGTTGTATCAGACAAATAATATTTTATATTTAAGAAGCAGGATTCAACTGTTATAAAAGTGTGAAAAAACGATTTGGGTAATTTTATAAAATATAAATGATAATTGACCCAAATATTTAGAGACTTAAAGGAAATTTAGTTTTTGCTTTGGAAATAAGAGGTCATGAGTTTAAACAGTGCCTTGCAAAATAAATAAATAAATAATTCCTAAGGATTTAGATGTGACTATAACTAATATGGGCTACATTTTAGCTCGACCCAGTTAAGGGCTCTAATGAATTAAATTTTGGTGCAAATTTTAATATATGAAATATTGTGATTATCAATCATATTGTGTTGAAATTCATGAGTCTAACTCAACCCAAAAGCCAGCTTGAGAATTGAGGATTGTCCAATGTTTATATTTTGAGTTTAATTGTTTATCTCAATCGATGTGAGATATTTTCCTCAACACTTCCCCTGACATGCAAACCGGTCTTTTGCCTGGTTCATGTCACGTGGACAGGTAGTGTGGACCCACCCGTGCATAAGTGTGGCTCTGATACCATGTTCAAATTCATGAGCCTAACTCAACCCAAAAACCAGCTTGAGAGTTGAGGATTGCCCAATGTTTATATTTTGAGTTTAATTGTTTATCTCAGCCGATGTGAGATATTTTCCTCAACAGATTGTTTTCCTTTAGATACATATATTTTACTGATTAGTGATTGGCTGATAACAGTTGAGTGAGCAAGAGGATCTTATTGTTTGGATGAGGACTGCAGCACTGCCAACTTTTAGAAAATTATATGGGAAGATAGAGGATGATCTTCAAGCTAATGATGTTATAACAGTTGAAATTGAGAACAATTATAACACCTATGATTTCAAAGGCAAAAAGAGTTTGGTGCTTTCAACTACAAGCTGGATTGGTGGCAGAAATGATTTTTTGGGCATAACTTTTATTACTGTTGGTGGAATTTGCCTGTTCTTGGCAATAACCTTCATACTTTTGTATCTCATCAAGCCAAGGTGAGCATTTTTGATTTAACATCTTACTGGTTATAATTGTTGATTGGGAGAAAAAAAGACATTAGGTGTTCTCGCGGTATATATATTCTCTTACCCGTTAGATTCTTGTTACGTTTGTATTTATTCAGACAATATTATTTGATGATTACACGTTACAAGAATCCAATAACATAGGATATTACAGTAGGAATACACAAATTTTTCTCAATGAGAGGATTCATTAAGAGTCGGTCCTCATATTCTAGAGGCCTAAGGTAATATTTAAATTTTAAGGCCCCTATTAATAACATGATATAATAATAATAATAATAAATTAGAGTGTCATTAGTTATTTGAGGATATAATTTAAAAAAAAATGAGAGGCATAGGCGTAGACCAAAACTGGCATTGAATTCACTATCGGTTCACTATTCCAATTTTTGTTTTGTTGCAGGCCACTTGGGGATCCAGCATACTTGTCTTGGAATCAAGATCAAACTCCAACACCAGGAAGATAAATTAGGATTTCTAGTTGTTCAAAATCTGTTCAAGATTTTCATTTAATTTTGTTGATTCAAATGCTTGTCATCTTTCTCCAGGCCAGGTCTGCACATTTTAATATGCGGATTTGAACTAGATGGTACAGTCTTGTATTAAGCTATAATTTATATGCTATATTGTCTGTCTAGCTTCGACGGAGGTTTACAATATTTACTATCATATAAAAGGTTGTATTATATTATATAAACATGGAGCAAATTGTAAAAGTGATTTGATAATCAACTCTTAATTAGCACTATTTCCCCCTTTCTAAAAGCTCAAAACATATATCAATATTTAACACACAAAAATCTTCTTTAAAATCTGAAATATAACATAAAGTAATAATTAAACAAGGGCAACCATAAAAAGAAATTGTGAGCAAATTGCATATGATTTAGAAAAATCTATTATTCAACGGATATTCCTATGGTTTATAAGAGAGAAAAGAATCCTTCAATAAGGTGAAATTATTGAAATGAAGGCAGATATTCAATTAAGTGCAAGTAGTTAAAAGTACATGTACACAGAACAGTGGGAATTAATATGCATGTTAATGGTGATTTTTGGGCCTAAGGGTCGTCAGCAGCTCAGGAGGGGCATGAGGGGAATTTCAAGTTCAGAACATTGTAGTCCGAGGACATTAACCAAGGGTATCTGGTCCAGAAGAATGGTCAGGCTCGGTCTTCATTCCCATGCCGACCTGAGGAGTATTGATGTTCGGTGAGGTCAGTGGTCGAGGACCTCAGATCCGACCCGACCAATAGGGCTCGGAAGGGTGGAAAAGTATTACTGCAGTCGTCCGACCTCGTGGAGGAGAGCGGGTCAGTATTGATCAGGTCAGGTATACTAGTGTAAACACTGCACTTGTACCTTCCATAAAGCTATGATGTGACAGGAGCAACTGACAGGGTTATCTTCCGACACACGCCATCGCGTGGACATGTAGATACAGACTGACATCATAAAGACAACGTGTGGAGTCTTCCCAAGAAGGGGTGTTTTAATGAAGTGTCAGATGACAGGTTTTACTTTCGACATTGGCAGGCTCACGTGGCTGGCGTCACAAGGATGGTGGAACTGTGTTATTTTCCTTAGTATATAAAAGGGTTGAGAGCACTTTTGTAAGGGTTAGCAACTTTTACTCTAAGCTTTGTAAGAAAGAGAAAAACAGTTAGTACGATAGAGGGATAAAGTAGCTCGGTCATACCCAATCACTTGTAAAAAGAGGTCGGTCAAGTCCGACCACGTATAAAAAGCTTCATTTCTTTGTGCGCGTGGACGTAGGTTGGATCCATTCCGCCGAACCATATTATATCCTCTGTTTTCATTTGTGTGTTTACTTTTTTCTGCTAAGTTTGCTTTTGGTTCCCAACAAACCAAACAAATTCACAGTTGTGGGAAGATTGTTCGAGGAGTGAGTTTCCGGATTTGCCCCTGGAACGAAAATCAGCCGTCAATAATGCATGGTTCGAACAACATGTATAAGTGATCCATAACTTCGCTCAAATTTTTTTTTCTCATATTCAAACAGTTATTACATGAATAACGCACACGAACTTCCGCTACAAGTTCAGGTTAAAACATATAATGCTGCATGTAGAAAGAGAGAATTCCATAGGCTCATTTTACAACCTGTTACATTCCATCAGAGATTTCAAATTCCTGAATTCTATGTTCACCATGAGCATGCAGAAAAGCTATCATTTTCCAGGATAGCTTGGATCTAATAATTCCAGGTCTCACTAAGAAGGTGAAAAATAATGCAGAGGGTATAAAGCTAACAGAAGATGAATAACAACAACAATCTTCAGAAACTCTGTCCAATTAGCTTAGTTTTCCAATAAACTGATGGTATATTCATGCCATGGATGTTGTGATAATGTCAATTCTTAGCGAAAGCCTCAAATAATAGAGAATATTGGTACATAAGATAAGCAGTCAACAATTTTGGAGGGGCAAATTTCTTCCAAATAAAATTTTAGATGAAAGCAAAAAATAGACAACTCACTAACTCTTAAGGTAGTGTGTTATATTCAATTTTCCTAAAACAACACCAAAAGAAAGATCACATGATAACCATAAGCATAACGGCCTTCCACTTCAATTTTAAACTGGACATGGACATTCTCACATTCTAAAGATCACCTAGTTTATAATCAACTTTCACTGATACTGGAGATCAGTAAGTCCATTTTGTTGGTAGACACTGTAAAAAATTGCAGGGAACAAGTTAGTCCCTGTTCAATGAGCTTTGATAGAAAACGAGTGATAACCAAAAATGTGCAAGAAAAATTTGGTGAGATTTTAAAACATAAAAGGTATAAGTCATTATCCCCATCCGACAGAAAAGAATGGAAATAAAGTTGTTTCCATTAACCCAAACACAAATAACTATTTACCTGTGCGTCAGTTCCTCCAGCACCAGCAGTGATGGAGATAACAGCGCCTTCTTTGTCATAGGGACCGTAAAGAAGTTGGGTAAACTCAAATCGATCCAGTGCCTTATTTAATTCTTTAATGACACTGGCAGCCTCTTCAAGA
>SKCR01045518.1:0-46604 GCA_019454045.1 Zanthoxylum bungeanum | reverse complement strand
CTTTATGTGATTTAGGTGCTAATGTTAACTTAATGCATTTTCTATTTACAGGAAACTATAAATTGGAGAAGCAATGTCCACCTCAGTCTCTCTGTAACTTGTTGATAGATAGCTCACATTTTCGAAAGGTGTAGTTGAAGATGTGCTGGTCAAAGTCGACAAACTCATTCTCTCAGCAGATTTTATTATCTTTGACATGGAGGAAGACGAAGACGTGCCCATCATCCTCGTGAGACCATTCTTGGCTACAGGTCGAATCATTATTGATGTACAAAAAAGAGAATTAACCATGAGGGTACATGACCAAGAACTAAAATTCAATGTTTTCAAAGCCATGGAATTCTCGAATGATGAATGTTTCAGACTTGATGTGATAGATAGCACCATCCAGAACTCTGATACAATGCAAAGTCCCACTGAAAAACTTAAAGCATGCATCTGCCTGTGGAGCTTGAAGATAAAGCGTACTGCGCACTGAAGAAGTTAAATTTTGATCTACAAGCAATATGAGAGAAACGGTTCCACCAACTCAACAAATTGGAGGAATTTCACATACAGCCTTTTGAGAATGCCAAACTGTACAAAGAAAATGATAAGAAGAGACATGATGAGAAGTTAGTGCACATACAACTAGAACCGAGGCAGCAAGTATTGTTTAGCAAATCAAGGTTGAAACTTTTTCCTGAGAGGTTAAAATCACGGTGGTCAGGTCCATTCTTAATCACCCAAGTTTTACCAGATAAAGCCGTTGAATTACATGATCCCAACTCCAATAAAACATTCAAAGTTAAAAGCAAGCGTGTCAAGCACTACTGGGGAGAATCATTTGAGCGACAAAAAAAAGTGTTACACTTTCAGATCCAGTCTAACGTTCGGGCAGTCATGTCTAGCTGATGATGTTAAACTTAGCCCTAGCATGGAGGTAACCCATGCAATTTGTGTATATATTAAGATTTGGTGTGTTTTAATTTTGTGTGTTTTAATTTTTGTAGGTAAAGTCACATTTCAGGATGGATAACGTTCTCGCAAATCTTCATAAGTAATCTCATTCTCTCCCTCAAAACTCTCTGATGAAAGTTTACAAAGCTCGCATGGAACGAATGAGACTTCTGATGATCAAAGGTATTCCTAATGACATTCATTGGATTATTGAAGCACGGGTCCGATTGGCAGGTGAGTCTTCTGACTCTTTCAGTCTCAGATTTCTGACTTTAAAAGACCTTTTTTGTGAATTTATAAGAAAATTGGATGGGAAGCTTGTCTCTGACGCATAGATGTCAATCAAGTCGTTACTTCTTGTAAATATTATTATCTCTTTGTCTTTAACTAATAATTGTGATTTATTTTGTTATTTTCTTTTATTTTCTCCGACGGGATCCAGACTTTTTGACTTTCACAATATATTTTATTGTTTAGTTAATATTGTCATTTGGCATGCACTAGTGCTATTATTACTCTCTTTTTTTCAGGTTCTATAAATTGAGCTCGTCATTGCACTCTTGAAGACATCCAGAGTTGAGAAATAAAATTAAAAAAAATATGGAAGCAACTTCAAGAAGACGAGTTGTAAACATATGTGTATTTTGCGGTACTAGTGTTGGTTCTAAACCAGAGTACGTTAAGGCAGCACATGAATTGGGTAGAGTCATAGCTGAAAGGAATATGCATCTAGTATATGGTGGTGGTAATCTTGGACTAATGAGAATTATTTCAAGGGCCGTACAGGAAAGAGGAAGTCAAGTTCTAGGAATCATCCCAAAACCTTTGGTAGATGCGAATCTTATACGACCATCAAACAGAGAGGAACTTATTGTGACAGGTATGTCTGAACGACTGGTTGAAATGATTAATCGTCCTGATGCTTTTATTGTTTTTCCATGTGGCTTTGGTACGATGGAGGAAATTTTTACAGTATTATCTTGGGTGAACTTGAACATACACCAGAAACCGATTGGATTGTTTAATGCTGATGGATTTTATGATTTTCTTTGTGTGTTTCTTGATGATGCCCTGAAAAATGGGTTCGTGTCAAAACCTGTAAAAGATATCATCTTCACTGCCAGGACTGTCCATGATTTAATTGACCAAATTTTAGCCTTTGAACCACAAATTGACCTTATCATTTCCAAGATAAACTAGTCTGATAATGATCGTGGTAAGAAGCGTCGGATAAATCTGGATCTTAACCTTTAATTTTCTTTTTAGATGTAGATTGTCAGCTAACCAGATACTGTCTTCTAAACTCTTC
The DNA here is from genome assembly GCA_019454045.1 of Zanthoxylum bungeanum. Lineage (NCBI taxonomy): Eukaryota > Viridiplantae > Streptophyta > Magnoliopsida > Sapindales > Rutaceae > Zanthoxylum > Zanthoxylum bungeanum. The sequence goes on along the minus strand of SKCR01045518.1, from coordinate 44,356 downwards.
TTCTACATTTCAGATATTGGGGACAAGTCTCAATTAGGTTTGGGGGAGGGGAATAGTTGATTAGTATCTTACTTTATTTTTTTCGTTGTGTTGTTTTTGCTTGGTTTTTAGTCAAAAATTTTCAAAAAAAAAATTCAAAAAAATTAAAGAATTTAAAAAATATAAAAAATATTTTGTGTTTTTATGTTTTTAACTTGACTAATCATGAGGAATGGTGTTTGAGATAGGTGAGTAAGGAATTTCCACTCCTGATACATATCTCAACCTATTTCGTAACAAGTTAATTTTTGTTTATTTACTTTTGAATTATTTAATTTGTGAATTCTCCATAATACTGATTAAATTGGATCTTCATATGCTCAGTTGACAGGTATTATCAACATGCATGGTAACATATAGCCATGAGTTGTAATTGAAAAGTTTGTAATATTCAGTGCTCTAGTTTAATTGGAGGAATCATCTAAAAAAATGATGGAATAAAAAAAATTACATCTGAGATCCGAGTAATTAAGTACGTATGGGTGTCTTAACACCTGGTGCCCTAAATCCAACTCGCTTGGGAGTCATTGGCCTAAAGCTCGCTACATGGATTGAAGATGTTAAAAAAAAAAGAAAAAAAAAGATATCTGAAATCCGAGTAATTAAGTATGTAAGGGTGCCTTAACACCTAGCGCCCTAAAGCCAACTGACTTGGGAGTCACTGGCCCAAAGCTCGCTACATGGATTGAAGATATTGTAAATAAATAAATTAAAAAATTAAAAAAAAATCCATTGTTAAACAAATGTGTTAATTCTGATATAACTTTAGGACAAAAATACTACTCTTTTTTCAAATACACTTATGAATATTGTGGGCACAATGAGTTGATTAATACTTTGTTGGTTGTAGATATAGAGAATGGTAAAAATAAATCAGAAAATTTACTTATTTGGTAATTTTGAAAGAAAGAAAACAACTATTAATTTGGATAAGAAGTTTCACTTGTTTAGTCATTAACTTGTTTAATCTCTTTTCTTTTGTCTTTTTGCTTTGGTGTGCATTAGATTGACGTTTGTGGGTATCATCGATGTAAGCCCTCACGAGACTACAACCCGTCCACTAGGGACACCTAGGGGTTTAAAGGCTTGTTGCATACGCTAAATGCAACCGTGATCCCTACGGAAGTGGCTTAGTTTAATTTTATTTTACAGTTGTTTATTGCATTTTATTTTGTTGTTTTGCTCGAGGACTAGCAAAATGTTAGGTTTGGAGGTGTGATAAACGGTAAATATATCAATATTTAATGTCTCTTTGACTTAATATTTTGTATAGTTTCTTGAGTTTTGTGAATATTTTGATGTGTTTTGTGTTATTTTGTAGATAAATAAAATAACAGGACTCTCTGGAATAAAATCAAGGCTAAAATGGTGAAAATCGGAGAAAAATAATAAAATTGTCATTTGGGCGTCGCGACCGCTAACGTGCGCTGAACACGTGTCAACATCAGAGAAACTTGCTATCATACGCACTTGCTAAAATGCACCGGCCACGTGTCAACGTCACAATAATCTTGCTATCATGCGCCGGACACGTGTCATCATCCCATGCTGCCGACACTACACGTCATTGCTTACATCAGCGTCGTGACACACATAACTTCACGTGTCACGACGCCGAGCTAATAATTCAGCTGCCGACATCCGCGTGCCACATGTCATCATCTCAACAAAGTGCGTGACACGTGTCGAATATCAACGGCGCGTCGCGACGCGTGGACCAAATTTTCCTTATAAATTGAGGCCGAAATCAGAATTCCAATGCATACCTTCTTCTGGGGATTTCCTTAAGAATACTAAGAAGCTTGTATCTTATTTGTTTATTTACATCTTTTTGTATTTAATTTTTATTTTACGCAATAGTACTTTCTTTATTTTACTTTTCAGTCTTTATTTTTACTTTTCAGTATGAGGAGGTAACTCATCTCTGCTGGGGTGAAGGGTAAAGCTTTTATTACTAGTATTTAGATTAATCTCCCTTAATTATAATATATAAACTATTTTAAAATCTGACTTAATAGGATACCACATTTATGGTCGGTTGGACTTAATTAAATTAATTTTAACCTGACTAAACTGGATACCGCATTTATGGTCGGTTAGAATCAATCATAAATTTGACTTAATCAGGATACCGCCTATATGGTCGGTTGGTAATGTCATGCAAAGTTTATATATTATAATAAGTGAGATATCTAAATTAGAAGTAATAAAAGTGGATCCTCTAACCCCAATATTTTTTTTATTGTTAATTTATCTTTTTAATCTCCAAGCTTTACTTTATGTCATTTACTTTATTTATGTCTTTAATATTCCTAGATATGTGTGATAACTAAACCTCTTATCTAGGATTGTGATGAATTCCAATATCACCGGTTTATAAGTGGTAATTTTATGTTTTGGGTAATATAAAGGTTTATTTATTGAGCCTTAGTCTTAATATTTTTTGTTAACTGGTCATTAATAAGATTGATTTGGTAAACTTAAAATGAACTTGGAAAAGATATTTTAGGTTTCAGCCTTAGACTCAATAGCTCACGATCTCACCTTGGGGCAAGAGACTCTTAGGTAGATTTCCTTACAGGATATGAATATACATGTCGGGCAGGGGTAGCCATAATTGGAACTTAATCTTAATGAATTCATGTAACTTAGTTAACATAGGAATATGATTAATTGGGTTATACTGGGTATTTGCATCTGACCATCGGAAGAGACTTTTGCATAAATTCGTATTTCAGGTTAATAAACCGATATATTGCACAAACGTGAGATAACCACTTCATCTTTAAAAGATATTGGAAGGATTCACATCCCTGGATAGTTTCTTAATATTGATTTTTCCTGTAATCTACATTCACACTGTTTATTTACTTGTTTTAGTTTAAAATCATCATCCAATCAACAAACCAATCTATTAGGTACTTGTAAATATTTAACTTCATAAATTGATAGCTAAGGTATTAAGTCCATGTGAGATTGATACATTTTATACTACTTGAGCGATACGTGCGCTTGCATTACGTGAGTGATTTCACTGATCACCAGTGCAGAAAGTCTTGTAAAACTCAACCTAGGGAGCCACCTCATGCATTTTTTCTCCGTCAATCGTGGCACTATCAGGCTGGCTCCAAGCTCCATCGTCAATGTATCCTCCCTCTTTGCTATATTCTTCGGCTCTAAAGGGTTCAATGTCTGGGATCTTGAGTTTTTTTTTTAATTTCCCCAGGTAATTCTTTTGCTTATGGTTCTGAAAATCTTTGGTTTGTGGCATGCTTGTTGGGATGGATTTGGCATTGTGAAAGTGTTTGGGTGTAAGGATTTTGTCTGGTATGTGGAGAAATGGAAGTTATGGAAATTTATTGAATGATTTATGATTAGAATAGTACATTAAAGCTATAGGCCTGCTACTCATCTTTTTATATGGTGGTAGGAAATTTTTTTGAGATTAAAAGAAACTGAAATGATGGGTGTTTGGTGGAGGGGTAGAATATGTTGCAGCCATTGACCTATCATTCCTGTCACTTTTAGACTTGAATATTGTAGTGGGAAATTTTGACTCGAAACTAGGAGAAGTAGGATATAATTATTGGTGATATTATTTTTCCTTGATTGCAAAATGGTCATTTGGCCATTTCTTTGATTCGTTTCCTTCAATGACCTCATGTAAAAGGTTGGAAGAAATTATGGAATCTTTGGAGGAAATGACTCCAAAGTTGGAGGAAATCCTCCATCTTCCTTTTTTTACTTGTGAGTCACACTCAGAATTAGCAAGCCATATGTTGTCCATTTATTTATATTGAAAGTGGCCAGTTGACAAACTTCATATACAATTAGAAAATGAACAAATATAGGACATAGCCATGTAGATGGCCACTGTGCTCAAAATACAATAAAAATAAAGAATAATAGGTAAATGTAGAAAGCTTGATTTACTAAAAATTAGAATATTTTTCTTTGTGGACCCCCATTTTAATGATCTAGATAGGCTTTTTTTCCTCTTTATCTTCCAAGTGAAAATGAGATATGCTTGTAATTCTTGCATTTTCTATTGTCTTTTCCTCTTTTTCATTCCAGGAGTTTAATGGCGAAGTCAGATTTTTCGTGGTACAACCAACGGGGATTAATATTCTCTCCTACCATGAAGCTATTTTTTACAGGCTCTTCCTTAATCATATTATCTTAGCTCTCTACTGATTCTTGATCCTCAGTAGATTTTCTACAAAATTTTGATTTTACGTTCTTAGGCTCTTGCATCTCATTTTTCCTTCTTAAGACAGCTTTTTGACGTAGAAGCCTCCTCTTTTGGCTTCGGGAGAGTTTTTGATGAAATTTTTTGTACTCTATTCTATGCCACTGGTTGTTTGGCCTGTTCATTTGAGGAGTCATGAATTTCAGTTGTCTCCTCTGAAAAATGAGAGGCACGAGGTGGCTGGGCTTAGACCTGGCCAAGGTTCCGGTTCGGAACCGGAACCGAACCGGTTGGAACCGGAAGGTTCCGGTTCCAACCGGTTCTGGTTCCGGTTCCGGAACCTGACCGGTTCGGTTAGGGTTCTTACCCTGACCGAACCGGTTGGAACCGTACGGTTCCGGTTGGAACCGAAAGTAAAAAAAAAAAAAAATTTATTTTCTTGGAACCGTAAGGTTCCACAAGTAAATCTCAATTTTTTTAATTAATAATAATGACTTAATGAGGTTTAAAATTGCAATACTAAAACATGAATGTCCACATCCTTTTTATAACCAACTCTTGGTTATTGACTTCTTTATATAAGCGATGTGGGACACAATAGCCAAGTAACAAATATCCCACATAGCTTATATAAAGAAAGCACTAGCCAAGAGTTGGATATAAAAAGGATTATATGTTAAAAGAATTTTATAAAAAAAAGATTCTATAAAAATGATGTGATAGTATGAAAAAACATTACAATTATTGAATTTTTTTTATTTTTTAAAATTTATTATTAAAAAAAAAAAAAAAAAAAAACCGGAAGGGGAACCGTAAACCGAACCGGAACCGACCGGTTCGGTTTACGGTTCCGGTTCCACTTATGTGTGGAACCGGGAACCGGCCGGTTCGGTTCGGTTCCGAACCGGAACCGGCCGGTTCGGTTCGGTTCCGAACCGGAACCGAACCGGCGGCCAGGTCTAGCTGGGCTCTTCGAGGAAACCAAGTCTTGGTTGTACGTTCCTTCCTAGGGCTCAATCTTGCTTTGTCTTCCTGCACCAAATACTTCTTGGGAACCCATACCTTGTGAATTATCCTTCTTAGATGGATTTCCGCAGCCTTTCCTCTTTGCCTCCTTTTGGCATTCGATGAATCATGCACATATGTCATTGGATGAATAGTTTTCTTCTTCTCTGGAAACTTTAATATTTCTCTACTAATCATATCATGCACAATATTTTTAAACTCACAGTGAGAATTAGTTGTATGATTGCAAGAACTATGATACTTACGATGTATTTGTGGGGGGATTTCTTCTATTGACAATTGGAGGAATGCCCCCGAGCCCACTCCTGCAAGGGCTCTCTCTTCATAATGTGCAGGATGGTTGTTTAGATTCATGGCTCCGAAGAACTGTTAGGAGCCATATGAGCTATAGATCTGTCATTGCCAAAATAGCGACCGTCGGTGGCAAGAATCATTACAAATCTTCTTTCTTTTTCTTTTTCTTCCTAATGAGAAGGATTTCCTCTGTTGAGATTTAAAAAAATTCCCCTCGGGCCAATTCCTGCGTGTGTTCCTTCCTTATAATTTGCAAGATGATTGTTCGGATTTGTGACGAGCCATAGGCCCCCCATTGCCAAAATGGTGGCCATTGGTAGTAGGAATCCCGCTACACCCTCCAACTTCTCCTCTCCTTTGAGGGGGCTGGTACATGTCTTCTACTGGAGGAATGTGGGAGTGAGGATTTTGCTTATAAGGATGGGCTAGGCCATGAGTTTCCTGAGATCCTCCAGAGGATTGCCCCCTCGAGTTCCTCCTCTCTTGCAGGCCTAGACATCGCTTTTTGCCTTCCATTCCTCTCATTCCTAGATGTTTGCCCAGATATGCGTTGTTCCATCCTCTCTAAAGTCTGCAAAATTTTCTCATGACTCTTTGTTATCATACTTACAAAAGAAACTAGTTTAGCACTGAAATTATTAGGTGAACTTGTATCACCCGAGGCTCCAACAACAAGTCTTGTTGGAGTTTGGTTTTACTGACTGTGAACTTCAAGAGAAGTTAAGTTCCTCTCAATTTGCTCTACTAGGTACGGAACGATTCCTTCTTGTCCCTGCCCTACTATTGTAGGAGCAACATCCACATCAGGTGTGACAACATCTTTTCCAATATTATTTCTCGTCCTCTGAGGCATCCTGCTAATGGATCCCACCGGGATTGCCAATTTATATGCTGGCTCTGGAAAATTTTTAGTGTTACTAGGCGTGCCAGAAGAGCGGGTCCTCAACGTGAAAAATTGACTTCTTACAAACGATTATAAAAATGGGTTCTCCAAAGTCTGCAAGGGATAGGCAATTGGAATCTAGGAGGATGCTAATTGAGAACTAGTGGAACTGGAAACTGGAATTGAAATTTAATGAGAAACTAAGTAATATTGGAATTGAAAAGCTAGTTACAGAAGAAGGAATTACAAACTACTGACTATGAATTTTACTGGAATTAAAATAGATTCTAGTTACATAAAGAGAGCTTGAATACTGTTTAACTACAAGAAAATAATCGAAGAAGACATATTGAGTTGTTTTGATCGATGTGTTGTTGGTTGAGTCTGATGACTGTTGGTCTTCTTTGCTATTTATAATCATGTACTTAACCGCTTCCTCCATGTTCTTGCAACTTGCCATGTCTTAGTAGCAATCATCACGTCCTACAAGTACTCATTCTTCCACTTGCTCCTCATGTCTTATAACTGCTTCTTCCACTTTCTCTCTTGCAACTGTTATTCACGTTATGCATTTTTTTTTGGAGGAAACTGCTGCATGATTGAGGAAAACGGGTACACGTTCAGCTTTTTTGGAGGAACCATTTGTAAATAATTCTTATCATTAATTCTCTTGGGCTTAAACTTGGTCCTTCTCACAATTGAGTTGGACTTGAATATTTTGAGTACAAACAAAAATGAATTTGTTGTTCAACCCTTGACACGATGTTTTGGATTAAACAGGTTAAGTGTGTCTACCTAGATACTATATATTTATTAAACAGATGACACGACAAGATTTTTGTTACCCGTTGAACGGAACACCACTTGTTTGTTGTTTAACATTAAACGCCCAGATATCTAAGTCTCTAATGCATCAAATCACTATGTACACAAAAGAAAGAAATGAAAGCGAGTCACAATATCTAACCATTGTGTGGTTCCATACTTTATAAATTAGGATTGTATTTAACTAACAATAATTTATGAGGGTAAAAAAAAAAAAAAAAAAAAAAAAACCAGGAGCTGGACAACAGCTGATACACCCTTTGACTTGCATGCTGGGGAACACTATCTTAAACATTATTTAAAAAAAATGTGGACGTGCTCTATACCCAATTTAGATCTGATCTTCCGTAGTACGTACTGTCATAAGCTAGTACTGCATGCAGCTGCTTCTAATTTAATTTAATTTCATTCATAATGTTGTGTGCATAGAACAATGTGTGAATGCAAGCAAGCAATTTGTTCCAAATGAAGGACAGCTTCATCTTTACGAGTGTTTTCTTTGTTTTTATGTTATTTATATTTATTTATTTATTTATTGCTGTTGAAATGGTCACATGGACTCGAGCTCATTACAAATGTATAACGTTTTTTAAGATTTTCACTTGTATCTGTTTGAGAAATACAAGAGAGAATTTAGTTTGTATAATGTTTAATCTATAAATGTTTTTAATTAATATTGTCTAACGATAACCAATTAAATCATCTCACACAAGAGAATTCAAATCTCAATTTTTTTTACATCGTCTAAATAAATTTTACCAATTCAACTGATAATTAGTATATGTAACTGAATACCTAATTATCCACAATGGATATTCAACTTGTCAATCAAATTGTAAATTCTATAATTTATAGAAACAGACCTTTGAAAATTATATAGTATCAAGCAAAAAAAAAAAAAAAAAAAGTGTTTGATGTTATAATTTTTAGCAACCAAATGGTGAGGAAGCATCTTGTGAAGATCAACCATGCATATTAAATAATAATGCAATATAAAATAGAAAATAAAAGAGTGCAGATGCTATCCATTTGGAGAAGCAGATGGTTGGTGGATTTAATTTAATTATATGCATGCAAAGATGCCAGCTTTATCAGTAGGTATGGTTTTATCAGTAATGAGTGTCGACCCCATCTTCTTTAATTGAGGCTTGGGCTTCAAGTTTTATATATATAATATATATATATATATATTCTTCGGCCAAATTTCTACGCTCATGTTTTGACTAGCCTTTGACGGGATGGCCTTTACTGTGGGGTTGGTGAATGTGGAATTCTTCGCAGTAAAAAAATTTGTTTTTTAAGAATGTAAAAGCACACGAATGATTGGGCGGCCATAGCTCAGCTCTAAAACTTTGCAATTATGTAAAAGCACACGAAAATAAGAAATGGAGTTGGCTTGATAACAAAAGATATAGGACTTGATTATTAGATTCTAAATTCGAGTATAGTGATGCATTTCTTATTTAACAAAAGGTATAGTCTTTGACTTTGATCAGTATAGAAAATAATGTGGCAGCCATAGCTCACTCAGCTCTAAAAGTCACCAAGGGATGGCCTTTACTGTGGGGTTGGTGAATGTGGAATTCTTCGGAGTAAAAAAATGTTTCTTTATTATTTGTAACCTAAGAGATTTCAACAAAATTGACTCAAAAATGATGACTTTTCCATTTCCGTAATTTTGTTATCAATTACTGAACTTTAATATAAGTTTCTAAAAAAATAAACACTCCATTAATTAACTAGTGATTGACACAATTATTCTTTTCTTTCAATTTCCGCAACGCAAACTTTGCAATTATGTAAAAGAACACCAAAATAAGAAATGGAGTTGCCTTAGCAACAAAAGATATAGGACTTGGTTATCAGATTTTGGATTCGAGTATAGGAGGTGCATTTTTTATAAGAGCCTGAGATAGTTGAGGGTTTTATCATATTAAATTTGTGTCTCATTACTTTATTTTATTGTTATTATTTATGGTAAACTAAGTCTCATAATTATTATTGTATTGTAATTATATGGTAGACAGCGCCTCCTGAACTAACGATTGTTCTCAATTTCACTTTACTTGCGTGCCAGCTTCAGCCCACGATCCCCTAACAGTGGTATCAGCGCTTCAGGTTCAGGATTAATGTTCAAGGAGACTGTTCAAATATACGGTATAATATTATTCACGTATACATCACTATTCACATATATGATACTATTCATGTATACGATATTATTCACATATATGATACTATTCACATATACGGTCTTATTCACGGTGAAATAGTAAAATTCGGTTCAAGTGAGAAGCTGATCGTCATCAGAACATGGCGGGAAAGTTCGAAATTGAGAAGTTCAATGGGCGAAACTTTTCCCTATGGAAACTTAAAATAAAAGCAATCTTGAGAAAAGAAAATTACTTGGCGGCAATTGAAGAGAGACCAAATGGAATTACTGATGAAAAATGAAAGGATATGGATGACAACGCTATAGGCAACTTGTATCTAGCCTTAGTAGATTTTGTGTTATCTAGTGTTGCAGAGAAGAGGACTGCAAAAGAGATTTGGGATGCATATACCAAATTGGACGAGGTCAAGTCACTACACAATAAGATATTCTTCAAGAGGAGACTTTACACTCTTCGAATGTGTGAGTCCACATCCATGACAGATCACATCAACAACTTGAATACAATATTTTCCCAACTCACTGTGTTGAATTATAATATATCTATAAATGAACATGAGGAGATTCTACTTCAAAGTCTACAGTATTCGTATGATCAATTTTATCATTAACTTGACAAGTAAAATTGTCACTGGAAATCTTGTCTTTGACGAAGTTGCAGCTGCTGCTTTGGAAGATGAGTCTAGGCGTAAAAATAAGGAAGACATATCATATAGTTCACAACAAGTAGAAGCATTATCGATGACAAAAAGGAGATCAACGGAACGTGGCTCAAGTGGGAGTCAAAACCATGGTAAATCGAAATAAAAAATTAAGAAGAATGTTAAATGCTACAATTGTGGCAAGAAATGGCACGTCAACGAAGATTGTTGGAATCTGAAGAATGTTGCAGAAAAGCATATGTTGCAACAAAATCTCAGAGATGTGTTGCAAGTACTTCTGAAGAAGGTGACGTACTTTATAGTGAAGTAGCAATGGTGTCTAATGATAGCAAAAAATAACTAAGTGATGTATAGTTGGTTGATTCTGCAGCAACATGACACATGACCTCTAGGAGAGAATGGTTCTGCCATTATTAACTTGTCTCTGAAGGATCGATTTTTCTAGGCAATGATCATGCCTTGAAATTTGTTGGGATTAGAGCCATCAAAATAAAGATGAACTATGGTACTTTCCGCACTCTACAAGATGTTCGACATGTTGTGGGAATGAAGAAAAATCTTTTGTTAGTTGGACAGTTAGATAACCTCGGATACAATACTGTTGCTGAAAATGGGGTATTAAAGATGGTTGTAGGCATTGCATTTTCGCATGTGAAACCCGATGATGAGTCTCATTTGGAGGCACTACCTTTTGAGTCATGAAAGCCGCGGGAAACGGATATCGGAAGGGGGAATTCAGAATAAACAAGCTCACTGTCTTCGTTGGTGCTGCGTTCGTTACTTCGTTCGAACGGAAAACAGATTGCGGACGTTCGTGCAGCGTTCGAGGGAGCGTTCGAACGGTATCGGTAATTCTGGTTTTGCTGCTAGCCTCACACCCAGCCCATTTAGCTCCCCAAAGCCCATAAAACACATCCCAAATTAAATAAATAAATATTAATTTAAATATTAAACATTAAATAAATATTTTAAACCATTTACCAATTAAATAAAATATTTACCTAAACTAAAAAGAAGATATGCCTAATTAAAATCAATCTTAACCAATTAAAGCCAATCATATATTTGACTTCCTAATCTAATAAGATATTTACCAATATAAAATATTTGTATTCCTAAACCAACACAAATTAAATATTACAACTTCCTAATTTAAAATATCTTGTCCCCCCTCAATCTTGTGTATGCCTTTCTCACCTCTCCTAATTTGGAAACAAGATCCCTTCCCTTGTCAACCCTAGCCATTCTCTATATAAACAACCCCTAACCAAGGCCATTCCTCTCCTTCACACAATACAAATCACACCCAAACTTTCTCGAAATCTCTCTAGATTCTCTCTACACACCCAAGACTAAACAAACAGACAAGAAGAGAAAACACTTCATACACACACAAAAAGAAAACAAAGAAACCACCACAAGCCACCACCCTCCATAGCCGAAACAGCCACCCATACAGCAGCCCTCCACCACCGAAAATCACCACAAAACCACACCCTAAAACACGCCTAAACAACCCCCGAGATTACCCCAAAACAGAAGCCCAAATCCTTAAAAAACAGTAACCTAAAAAACTGCATTGATAACCTTAAGAATAATCACTTTTAATTGCACTAAGAACCCACACAACTTGGAATAGTTCTTTGAAAACATTGAAACAGGTAGCCCGTGCAGTGAGCAGCAAAACAGGAGCCGAATAGAAGCAGAACGGAGTTCGAATCGTAAGCAAAGCAGCGAAACAGTGAGCTAGGACGTTGAACCAGCGGACCAGAAAAAAGTTGCGGAGCTTTTACCCCCCTTTCGATCTTCATGGAACGTGAGTCCGAGAGACGGCTTAAAAGGTTAGACCTGAGGGTATCTTTCACACTTATTCTCATTTTACTTTCTGGTCATTTATTTTGATTATATTTTCTGTATTTGTGGTACCTATTGTGTGTATGATGTATGTTGTGGGTATTGGATGAATGAGAGATGTGTCAACTCTCGCGGTATATCGGATGGAAACCCGGACATAAATTCATAGCCGATTCCGAATGGACGGTAATATGATCTGTACTCGGGCCACAATTCCACGTACCGCTGGGTAAACGGCACCATCTTTCTTTTTGTTATGTTGCTCTTGTTCATTTAGTTTGCTTACTTGAATTCAATATGTCGTTAGTTATGCATGATTCAACCAAGCGCATGGGCTTAGTGAGTTAGTCCAAAGGTCCTCCATTTAGGAGACAAAGAGCCGAAAAGGCCACCTTCGTGACACTACTTCGCCGCGCCGGTTGATGTATGTTCGGTTGGACGCGAGACTGTGGGACACAGAAAACTGGACGACGCCGTTCCTAGGCTCGCGGCCTAGTTGGGAAGGATTACATAACATGGAGTCGCCACCCGGTGTAGACCGGGACAAAGATTTAAGGTCGCACTCACCCCTCGCAAGGGAAGACCTCAAACCGTTGGGTTCGGAATGGTCCCTTACTCATGTCACTTGTAATGAAAGGATTTATATAATAATTTAAACAAGCTGAAGTAACACTTATTTCTAAGGGTATCATGCTTCTAAATTCACATTTATAAAATAAAATATGCACCTAAATATACATGTATTTCACATATATCTCATATTCAAAATTGCATGCTTAATATATCTCAAGATAGCAATGAACATACAAAATTACATATCACATTCGGGAAAACACAAGCACACATATTGACCCTACAAGCACACATATGGGCACTTTTCCAAGCGGTACGTGGAATTGTAGCCCAAGTACAGACCGCACTACCGTCCATTCGGAATCGGCTACGGAATTTACGTCTGGGTTTCCATCCGATATACCGCAAGAAATAATACTCAAATGTTATCATGACATAAGCATACGAATTGTGACACATTTGCATAAGAAAGATCAACCAATAGGCAATTATGCATGAATATAATAAGACAGACTCAGTTCAGTGTGTGTACGTTCGTGTAGCGTTCGTAAACGCGTTCGAACGGAAATGAAACAGAATACTCACGTTCGAGTAGCGTTCGTAAACGCGTTCGAACGGAAATGAAACAGAATGCTCACGTTCGAGTAGCGTTCGTAAACGCGTTCGAACGGAAATGAGACAGAATACTCACGTTCGAGTAGCGTTTGTAAACGCGTTCGAACGGAAATGAGACAGAATACTCACGTTCGAGTAGCGTTCATAAACGCGTTCGAACGGATACGAGACCTGACACATAATAAGGCAAAAAACACATGCGCGTTCGAGTTGCGTTCGTGAACGCGTTCGAACGGACACGGACCTGATGCATGAAATAGGATGCAATATATAAACAGAAAATAAAAGGGCGCGGCGAAGCACTGCCGTAAAGGTGACCTTTTGGGGCTCTTGATCTCTCAAAGAGAGGACCTTTAGACCAACATGCTAAGCCCATGCGCGTCACATCACACATACAAGAATAGAACCATTCATATCAACCAAGTATGCCAGATTGAACACACCTTACATCCAATTCGAACACACATCAACCGGCGCGGCAAAGCATCGTGGTAAAAGGCTTTCAGCCCCTCCCCATAGGGGATCTCACAACACACTTACTAAGCACATGCGCTCGATTGACTTATACATACGAAAATAAAGATAACAATATCAAACTAAGTATGCCCGATTGAACGTATCTCGCGTCCAACCGAACATACATCAACCGGCGCGGCGAAGTAGTGTCACGAAGGTGGCCTTTTCGGCTCTTTGTCTCCTAAATGGAGGACCTTTGGACTAACTCACTAAGCCCATGCGCTTGGTTGAATCATGCATAACTAACGACATATTGAATTCAAGTAAGCAAACTAAATGAACAAGAGCAACATAACAAAAAGAAAGATGGTGCCGTTTACCCAAGCGGTACGTGGAATTGTGGCCCGAGTACAGATCATATTACCGTCCATTCAGAATCGGCTATGAAATTTATGTCCGGGTTTCCATCCGATATACCGCGAGAGTTGACACATCTCTCATTCATCCAATACCCACAACATACATCATACACACAATAGGTACCACAAATACAGAAAATATAATCAAAATAAATGACCAGAAAGTAAAATGAGAATAAGTGTGAAAGATACCCTCAGGTCTAACCTTTTAAGCCGTCTCTCGGACTCACGTTCCACGAAGATCGAAAGGGGGGTAAATGCTCCGCAACTTTTTTCTGGTCCGCTGGTTCAACGTCCTAGCTCACTGTTTCGCTGCTTTGCTTACGATTCGAACTCCGTTCTGCTCCTATTCGGCTCCTGTTTTGCTGCTCACTGCACGGGCTACCTGTTTCAATGTTTTCAAAGAACTATTCCAAGTTGTGTGGGTTCTTAGTGCAATTAAAAGTGATTATTCTTAAGGTTATCAATGCAGTTTTTTAGGTTACTGTTTTTTAAGGATTTGGGCTTCTGTTTTGGGGTAATCTCGGGGGTTGTTTAGGCGTGTTTTAGGGTGTGGTTTTGTGGTGATTTTCGGTGGTGGAGGGCTGCTGTATGGGTGGCTGTTTCGGCTATGGAGGGTGGTGGCTTGTGGTGGTTTCTTTGTTTTCTTTTTGTGTGTGTATGAAGTGTTTTCTCTTCTTGTCTGTTTGTTTAGTCTTGGGTGTGTAGAGAGAATCTAGAGAGATTTCGAGAAAGTTTGGGTGTGATTTGTATTGTGTGAAGGAGAGGAATGGCCTTGGTTAGGGGTTGTTTATATAGAGAATGGCTAGGGTTGACAAGGGAATGGATCTTGTTTCCAAATTAGGAGAGGTGAGAAAGGCATACACAAGATTGAGGGGGGACAAGATATTTTAAATTATGAAGTTGTAATATTTAATTTGTATTGGTTTAGGAATACAAATATTTTATATTGGTAAATATCTTATTAGATTAGGAAGTCAAATATATGATTGGCTTTAATTGGTTAAGATTGATTTTAATTAGGCATATCTTCTTTTTAGTTTAGGTAAATATTTTATTTAATTGGTAAATGGTTTAAATATTTTATTTAATGTTTAATATTTAAATTAATATTTATTTATTTAATTTGGGATGTGTTTTATGGGCTTTGGGGAGCTAAATGGGCTGGGTGTGAGGCTAGCAGCAAAACCAGAATTATCGATACCGTTCGAACGCTCCCTCGAACGCTGCACGAACGCCCGCAATCTGTTTTCCGTTCGAACGAAGTAATGAACGCAGCACCAATGAAGACAGTGAGCTTGTTATTCTGAATTCCCCCTTCTGATATCCGTTTCCCGCGGCTTTCATGACTCAAAAGGTAGTGCCTCCAAATGAGACTCATCATCGGGTTTCACATGCGAAAATGCAATGCCTACAGTCGCCCCCACTTTGATGGGACTTGTGCAGTGTGTGACAGTGACAATCCTATCAAAGTCTATGCAATGCATTTTCACTTACCTGGCTAGCCAACTGCCACTTGACTTTCCACGTGTTTGAGTACATTTGGGTGTGAGGTGCTGCGACCCCTGGTTCATTCCCGAACAGTGTTGTGATGTGGTTCATTCCCGAACCGTTACATGTGTTGAGTTGATTTGATTTGGATGGTGAGGTGCTGCGACCCCTGGTTCATTCCCGAACCGTGCTTCCATTCTTGGAGTGCCATTCTCGGCCTGTTCATTCATGAACTGTATTTCCATTCCTAGAGTGCCATTCCCGGCTTGTTCATTCTCGAACTGTGTTGAGATTAGGCTTTATTCCTCCCGAGCTTTATTCCCGAACTGTTGAGATGAGGCTTTATTCCTCATGAGCTTTATTCCCGGACTGTTGAGATGAGGCTTTATTCCTGAACTGTGTTGAGATGAGGCTTTATTCCCCTGACTGTCTGGACGGTGGGATTTGTTCCCAAACTGCATTGAGATGAGGCTTTATTCCCCTGTTTGCTGGACGTAGCCTTTCTTCCTGAACTGTACTGAATGTGGGCTTTATTCCCGAACTGCACTGAGTGTGGGCTTTATTCCCGAACTGTACTTGACATGAGGCTTTGTTCCTCTTGAGCTTTGTTCTTGAACTGAATGTAGGCTTTCTTCCTGAACTGCACTGAGTGTGGGCTTTGTTTCCGAACTGTACTGACATGAGGCTTTCTTCCCATTTAGCTTTGTTCTCAAATTATACTGATATGAGGCTTTCTTCCCCTTGAGCTTTGTTCTCAAACTATACTGGCATGGGGCTTTATTCCTCCCGAGTTTTGTTCTCAAACTATACTGATATGAGGCTTTATTCCTCCCGAGTTTTGTTCTCAAACTATACTGACATGAGGCTTTCTTCCCATTTAGCTTTGTTCTCAAATTATACTGATATGAGGCTTTCTTCCCCTTGAGCTTTGTTCTCAAACTATACTGGCATGAGGCTTTATTCCTCCCGAGTTTTGTTCTCAAACTATACTGATATGAGGCTTTATTCCTCCCGAGTTTTGTTCTCAAACTATACTGATATGAGGCTTTCTTCCTGAACTGAACTGAATGTAGGCTTTCTTCCTGAACTGATATGGGCCTCGCCCTCGATCTGACACTGATATGGGCCTCGCCCCCAAACTGATGCAGATGTGGGTCCCCCCTTAAACTGATGCTGATGTGGGACTCGCCCCCAAGCTGATACTAATGTGGGACTCGGCCCTGAACTGATACTGATGTGGGCATTGCCCTCAAACTGATACTGATGCTAATATTGATGCTTCTGACTGGCTTTCATTTGCCGTTTTCTCTCTTTCTTCTTCAAAACCTGTGAACACAAAACAAACACAAAACACAAAAAGGAATGCAAAATATGTTACATGTATGCATAAGTTTTCTTATCCCGTTGGGTTAGGTCTTCTGTCAATTCCATTGACGACCATTCTTTTCTTAGGGAATGTACCATTTCCACCTGTCTACACTGATTTGTTCCAGGAACCCATTTCTTTCCGAGTCTAATAGTCTCACTGTCTCAATTTCCCAATTCTTGAATGGCCAACTTATCTTTTCTGCTTGCTTCCTTTGAGGATTCCCTACGTTCTGAGCATCACATTACCAAGATTGAACACACTCATGTTGCAAGTTTGAAAGTAATAGTTAAATAAAATGATCGCCTTTATTATTGTTGAGGAAACGTTCGAACAGGTAAACAAAATCAATGTCTTTATTAAAAGTGCAAGATAAACTAGGAGAAACAACAGTGCCTTCTTCTTCAGCCCATGGTTCTTCACCATTGTTATCCCTTATCCCCATATGAGAAGCTTGGTGGTTGAGGGTTCGGAGGTCAAAGGTCTCAAGAAAGCAAAAGGTTATCATGGTGGTGGGGCGGAGTGGTAATTTGGTAGGAGGTTTCTGTGTGTATTGGGTTGTTCTTTCTCTGGGTCGGGTATTGTATGGGCATCGATGAGGTTTTGGATTTCATGTCTGAGGCGGGCGCAGTTGTCGGTGTCATGGCCTTTTCTTGGTGGAAGTGACAAGTATAAGTTTAAGTTCATGTGAGGTGGCACAGGATTTGGGATGGGCCTAGGTTCCAAAGGTTTTAAGAGTCCTTGCGCCTTCAGCTTTTCGAATACCTTTGAAAGAGGCTTACCAAGGTTAGAAAATCGTCTGTTCTTAATGGCAGTGACCTCAACAGTAGCAGGCATAGTCCCTGAATGTCCCCCAATATTCCTTCTGTTCTGTCCATAAAATTCTGTTCTCGGCTTCCTCCTCCTCAATATCCATAACTGTCTCCCTCAGCTGTCGAAAATCAATAATCATCGAAGTCATTCTCCTCAGTTTGCCATAAATAGAGGGCTTGGTGCCCTTGATGATCATTTTGATTTGGTCCTTTTCTGAGGGCCGGGTCTGCATCTTCAGAAGCTGGCTCCTCCAGTGGTCCACATATTCCTTGAAATTTTCCTCCGGCTTCTGCTTGATATTTTCTAAGTCACGGAGTGACAAGTCAATCTCCAGGTCCGTGACATATTGCTTTAAGAAAGCATCAGCCAGCTCCCTCCAATCTTCCTTAACCTGCTTGTCCAGGTTATGGTACCATACTACGGGTGCCCCCTCGAGTGACATCCCAAACATCTTTGGACTTGGCGCTGAGACAGGCCAACTGAACTCATAACAGACACATACTGACGGAGATGCACTCTCGGATCTCCGTTCCCATTGAACTTAGCCATGTCGGGCATTCTGAACTGAGCAGGCAACTGTTCCTCAAAGGTCATCGCCTCATAGTCTAGTAAGTCTTCATCCTTACCCTTCATCTTACGGGTAACAGACTCTACCTGGTCACGGAGTTTCTGCAATTCTTCATGAGACCCAACTTTTCTCCCAGTGGTATAATCAGCCACATCGTCATCAAAAGCGGGGATGTCATCCCCCAATCCATTCGGAGTCTCCTCACGTCTTACATTCTCAGAGTTTCCCCCAGCACGGGGCACAGCCATATTTGTCATGGCAACAGTCAAGGCTTGCAACTGTTCGGTAATCTTGGCCAAACCATTTTCCAACTGATCTATCCGGGATACCTCATTATCGGATGTACTCATATCTGTTACCGGTCTTTTGGTGAGTCTTCCCTCTTCCATAACCCAACGGGAGTCTATGATGGCTTTTAGAACACAAGGGTTAGCATGATGTATGTTTGCATGGGGTGCATGAGATGCATATAACATATATAACATACTAAATCAATTAAAATTTTCATACAAATCGGCCCGTTATCATTTTAGAAGCTTTCGGGCTAATTGCCATAGGAGTGAACTCATCCCAGTTTAAATGGCCCAACAAGTTCACGTCTCATGGCAAGGAGCCCAACTAAATCCAAATGGTAACATTCCGAACACAAGCACAAAGTGGCTCATCAACACTTAGAAGCCTTCGACCCAATTGTCATAAAGTACGTTCTTGTCCCAGTTTAAATGGCCCAACAAGCCCATATCTTATGACAAATAGTCCAAATGAATCCAAACGATGATGTTCCCAAACACAAGCATAAAAGAGAGATAATGCAAACATAACATAACAATTTTTTCATAATGGCCCACCAACATTTTAGAAGCTTTGGGCCTAATAGTCATACAGTACGAACTTGCCCCAGTTTAAATGGCCCAGCAAGCCCGCATTTCTGACAATAGTCCAACTGCATCCAAATGAGGATGGTCCACAAGCACATACTCAAGGAAATAATTGTTACTTTAACCATACAAACCGGTCTATGGGTGGGTTAGTAAGAGTATAGACAAAGGCTCTCACCGGCGAAGGATGGCCCACAACTAGGTCTCCCCACTCAAGGGTTCGAGCAACCATGAGCGCACTCTTTTTTATACACTAAGGTACGTGCCAATGAGCTATGGTGTGTGACGGACTGTCAAATGGATTTCCCGTTGTAGATTCCCCAGAGGGAAGGTGGAGCAGGGCTCACTTAAATACCCAAGCCTCTTAGGCTCTTATCGCTTGGTGTCAGGAATAAACAACGAGTCCTCCAAATTAGTCCACCACAAAGGCTACGAGTAGATGGATATCTAGGTGCCTTCACAGCTTTTCCTTCTAGAAAGGTAGTGAGTGAAGGAAGACATCAAACCATTACCTAGCCTCAAAATGCCCTTGATTAAACCCTCACTTTATCCACTATAGACATGGTCAATTAAACATAAATCCAAACATTACAAGACAATATTTCGGGGCCAATTTTCTATCCCCAGTGGAGTCGCCAGACTGTGGGACACAGAAAACTGGACGACGCCGTTCCTAGGCTCGCGGCCTAGTTGGGAAGGATTACATAACATGGAGTCGCCACCCGGTGTAGACCGGGACAAAGATTTAAGGTCGCACTCACCCCTCGCAAGGGAAGACCTCAAACCGTTGGGTTCGGAATGGTCCCTTACTCATGTCACTTGTAATGAAAGGATTTATATAATAATTTAAACAAGCTGAAGTAACACTTATTTCTAAGGGTATCATGCTTCTAAATTCACATTTATAAAATAAAATATGCACCTAAATATACATGTATTTCACATATATCTCATATTCAAAATTGCATGCTTAATATATCTCAAGATAGCAATGAACATACAAAATTACATACAAAATTACATATCACATTCGGGAAAACACAAGCACACATTTGACCCTACAAGCACACATATGGGCACTTTTCCAAGCGGTACGTGGAATTGTAGCCCAAGTACAGACCGCACTACCGTCCATTCGGAATCGGCTACGGAATTTACGTCTGGGTTTCCATCCGATATACCGCAAGAAATAATACTCAAATGTTATCATGACATAAGCATACGAATTGTGACACATTTGCATAAGAAAGATCAACCAATAGGCAATTATGCATGAATATAATAAGACAGACTCAGTTCAGTGTGTGTACGTTCGTGTAGCGTTCGTAAACGCGTTCGAACGGAAATGAAACAGAATACTCACGTTCGAGTAGCGTTCGTAAACGCGTTCGAACGGAAATGAAACAGAATGCTCACGTTCGAGTAGCGTTCGTAAACGCGTTCGAACGGAAATGAGACAGAATACTCACGTTCGAGTAGCGTTTGTAAACGCGTTCGAACGGAAATGAGGCAGAATACTCACGTTCGAGTAGCGTTCGTAAACGCGTTCGAACGGATACGAGACCTGACACATAATAAGGCAAAAACACATGCGCGTTCGAGTTGCGTTCGTGAACGCGTTCGAACGGACACGGACCTGATGCATGAAATAGGATGCAATATATAAACAGAAAATAAAAGGGCGCGGCGAAGCACTGCCGTAAAGGTGACCTTTTGGGGCTCTTGATCTCTCAAAGAGAGGACCTTTAGACCAACATGCTAAGCCCATGCGCGTCACATCACACATACAAGAATAGAACCATTCATATCAACCAAGTATGCCCGATTGAACACACCTTACATCCAATCCGAACACACATCAACCGGCGCGGCAAAGCATCGTGGTAAAGGGCTTTCAGCCCCTCCCCATAGGGGATCTCACAACACACTTACTAAGCCCATGCGCTCGATTGACTTATACATACGAAAATAAAGATAACAATATCAAACTAAGTATGCCCGATTGAACGTATCTCGTGTCCAACCGAACATACATCAACCGGCGCGGTGAAGTAGTGTCACGAAGGTGGCCTTTTCGGCTCTTTGTCTCCTAAATGGAGGACCTTTGGACTAACTCACTAAGCCCATGCGCTTGTTGAATCATGCATAACTAACGACATATTGAATTCAAGTAAGCAAACTAAATGAACAAGAGCAACATAACAAAAAGAAAGATGGTGCCGTTTACCCAAGCGGTACGTGGAATTGTGGCCCGAGTACAGATCATATTACCGTCCATTCGGAATCGGCTATGAAATTTATGTCCGGGTTTCCATCCGATATACCGCGAGAGTTGACACATCTCTCATTCATCCAATACCCACAACATACATCATACACACAATAGGTACCACAAATACAGAAAATATAATCAAAATAAATGACCAGAAAGTAAAATGAGAATAAGTGTGAAAGATACCCTCAGGTCTAACCTTTTAAGCCGTCTCTCGGACTCACGTTCCATGAAGATCGAAAGGGGGGTAAAAGCTCCGCAACTTTTTTCTGGTCCGCTGGTTCAACGTCCTAGCTCACTGTTTCGCTGCTTTGCTTACGATTCGAACTCCGTTCTGCTTCTATTCGGCTCCTGTTTTGCTGCTCACTGCACGGGCTACCTGTTTCAATGTTTTCAAAGAACTATTCCAAGTTGTGTGGGTTCTTAGTGCAATTAAAAGTGATTATTCTTAAGGTTATCAATGCAGTTTTTTAGGTTACTGTTTTTTAAGGATTTGGGCTTCTGTTTTGGGGTAATCTCGGGGGTTGTTTAGGCGTGTTTTAGGGTGTGGTTTTGTGGTGATTTTCGGTGGTGGAGGGCTGCTGTATGGGTGGCTGTTTCGGCTATGGAGGGTGGTGGCTTGTGGTGGTTTCTTTGTTTTCTTTTTGTGTGTGTATGAAGTGTTTTCTCTTCTTGTCTGTTTGTTTAGTCTTGGGTGTGTAGAGAGAATCTAGAGAGATTTCGAGAAAGTTTGGGTGTGATTTGTATTGTGTGAAGGAGAGGAATGGCCTTGGTTAGGGGTTGTTTATATAGAGAATGGCTAGGGTTGACAAGGGAAGGGATCTTGTTTCCAAATTAGGAGAGGTGAGAAAGGCATACACAAGATTGAGGGGGGACAAGATATTTTAAATTAGGAAGTTGTAATATTTAATTTGTGTTGGTTTAGGAATACAAATATTTTATATTGGTAAATATCTTATTAGATTAGGAAGTCAAATATATGATTGGCTTTAATTGGTTAAGATTGATTTTAATTAGGCATATCTTCTTTTTAGTTTAGGTAAATATTTTATTTAATTGGTAAATGGTTTAAATATTTTATTTAATGTTTAATATTTAAATTAATATTTATTTATTTAATTTGGGATGTGTTTTATGGGCTTTGGGGAGCTAAATGGGCTGGGTGTGAGGCTAGCAGCAAAACCAGAATTACCGATACCGTTCGAACGCTCCGTCGAACGCTGCACGAACGCCCGCAATCTGTTTTCCGTTCGAACGAAGTAACGAACGCAGCACCAACGAAGACAGTGAGCTTGTTTATTCTGAATTCCCCCTTCCGATATCCGTTTCCCGCGGCTTTCATGACTCAAAAGGTAGTGCCTCCAAATGAGACTCATCATCGGGTTTCACATGCGAAAATGCAATGCCTACAATGGTGAAATGAGCACTTACAATATGTGTCTCATTGCTTTATTTTATTGTTATTACTTATGGTAGACTAAACCTCCTAATTATTATTGTATTGTTATATGGTAGATAATGTCACTTGAACTAACAATTGTTCTCAATTTCACTTTATATGCGTGTCAGCTTCAGCCCACGATCCCCTAACATTTGTATTGAATTGTTTGCCACACTTACAAGTAGGATTATAATTGCCTATTTATAATAAAATACACTAAAGTAGATAGATAAAATATCATTTGATTATTCAAAAATTAAATGCTATTATCTTCATTTAATTTTTAAATAACAAATAAATAATTATTTTGAATATTTTTGTTTCTCAATAAAAGTGAAGTACAATTTTCTTGTGTAAATTTATCCCGCATGAAAGAGAATGACTAATGAATCTCATGATTATTTGAATGCTTCTTATAGAAAGGAATTTAAAAAAGAATGGTGGAAACTCTCTCTTTAATTGACTTTCTTAATTATGAATGTTTTATTCAATTTTCCGGATTCTATAAATGAACTTAAGGCCTCTTTTATAGGCATGAAATGATGTTTTTGTGGGCACCTTTTAGTTTAGGGTATAATCTTCCTAAGGATTATACTCACTCTTTATGTCATTTGCTCATAATGTATTTCTTAAAGAACATGTCTCTCCTACATTATTACTATATATATATATATATATATATATATATATATATTAAGAATTTCCTACAGCCACCTCAACTTTATTCTTTTTATCAATGTCCCTATCTAATGACCAAAATGTTCTACTGAAATACTTTAACTTAGAATACATTTGAGAAAAAGGAAAGATATCACTGAAATTTCTTAGCTAATATTTGTATTTGATAAGTATCGAAAATCATAGGGATTGCCTTTACTGTGGGGCTGGTGAATGTTGAATTCCACGGAGAAAATAATGTTTCTTGATTATTTGTATGTATCGTTTAATGTAACCAAAGAGATTTCAACAAAAGTGACTCAAAAAGGATGACCTTTCCATTTCCGTAATTTGGTTATCAATTACTGAACATTAATATAAGTTTCTAACAAAATAAAGTAAACACTCCATTAATTAACTAGTGATTAACACAATTATTCTTTTCTTTCAATTTCCGCAACGCAAACTTTGCAATTATGTAAAAGCACGGGAAAAAAAGAAATGGAGTTGGTTGGGTGGCAAAAGACCTAAGATTTGGTTGTCAGGTCTTGGGTTCGGGAGTGTAATTTTTATAAGACTTTAAGACCTAAGAAATGGAGTTGGTTGGGTGGCAAAAGACCTAAGATTTGAGTGCAATTATGATTCTTTTATTGAATTGTTTGCAACACTTACAAGTAGGATTATAATTGCCTATTAATAATAAAATACACTTAAGTAGAGTAGATAAAATATCTTTTGGTTATTCAAAAATTAAATGATATTATCTTTATTTAATTTTTAAATATCAAATAAATAATTATTTTGAATATATTAAAATTTTAACGAAAACAATAGATTTTGAGATTCGAAATCTGCTCATACGAGTGTTTTGATATTTTTATTCTTATTAGAATTTATTTATACTATTTTAATCCTTGATAAAACTTTAATACCCCATTTCATTATTTTGTTCTCCACACGTTAGTCAAATGATATTATTTTGGAAGGCTAACATTACTAACGTGGATTACATACCAACTTGACCAAAACCACAAATGATATGACAATTCTCGAGTTCATGTTATACTGAAATTCAATCAAATTAACTTGTTATCAATGTTAGAAAAAGGAAAACTACTTAAAAAAAAAATTAGAAATGGAAGTAAAGAGGTTAAAGAGGTAAAGAAGATATGTAGATGAAGTAATTATGAAAAAATAAGAGAGGTAAAATATTATCCATCGGTGCACATATGATCCAATCAAATATAGCTAGAGCAAGAAAAGGTAGCTAGCTATATTTGCATGTATTTGCAAACCAATGCTTATTTTTCATATTGGTATTACAAACTTTTCAAATTTTAATTAGTTTTATCACCATTTTTTCTGTCAAAATAATCATATATAAAATCTGGTGGGACCGTTGTGGAGCCCTAAAGTTCGTGACAAGACAAATTGATTGGAAAATTCAAATTACTGAAATTTCTTTTGTTTTATTAGAAGATAATTGGGACAACAAAAATGCTACACTTACATACAATCTTACTAACAAAAACTACACCCCTCTCACTGTAGTTACAGTGATTACTGTAGCAATCACTGTAGCTACAGTGAGAGGGGTGTAGTTTTTGTTAGTAAGATTGTATATATGTATATCATTGCTCTTGGGACAATATGAGGCACACGTATCATTGGTTTCGAAATGTATCAAGTGCATCAATGTAGCACTATAAATACCCTTGGTGAAGTTAATTAAGTGCAACATCACAAATAAGAATATCTGAGTTGAGTCATAGCAACAATGGCACCAACAAATGGGAATACCTTGGCAGCTGAGTCCTGGGATATTGCTGATTTTGTTATAAACCAAGGTCACGGAGTGAAGGGTCTCTCAGAAATGGGACTCAAAAGCCTACCAACACAATTTCACCAGCCATTGGAAGAAAGATTCAGTGAGAAAAAAATCCTGGACAAAGTATCAATTCCCCTAATTGATATGTCCAAATGGGATAGTCCTCAAGTTGCAAAGTCCATTTGCGACGCCGCTGAGAACTGGGGGTTTTTCCAGATTGTTAATCATGGTGTGCCTCTGGAAGTACTTGAGAGAGTAAAGGAGGCCACTCGTCAGTTTTTCGCGTCACCGGCAGAGGAGAAGAGGAAGTATTCAAGGGAGAATTCGCCAATCAATAATGTCAGGTTCGGCTCAAGCTTTGTTCCTTATGCGGAAAAGGCTCTGGAGTGGAAAGACTTTCTCAGCATGTTTTATGTTTCCGAGGAAGAAGCTTCTGCTTTTTGGCCTCCTGTTTGCAAGTAAGTGATCTGCATTAATTCACTTTTTATTTGTCTATACACACACATATAATATATATATATATATATAATTAGAATGCCCTGCTAAAATATTTAATAAAAAAACATCGACTCCAATGTACAGATAAATTTATCTTGTTTTACTAAGGTATTTCCCCCTATTTTTATTTATTTTTTTTTTTTGTAGAACTATGAATGCTTTTAAATGCTATGAGATTATTCTTTTATATTAATTTAATTTAAAATTTTATTTGGCGTATAGGGATGAAGTGTTGGAGTACATGAAGAGTTCTGAAGTTCTCATAAAACGAATAATGCAAGTGCTATTAAAGGGACTGAATGTGAACAAAATAGATGAAATCAGAGAACCTATGTTGATGGGTTCTAGAAGAGTTAACCTAAACTACTATCCTATTTGTCCGAATCCTGAACTGACAGTGGGAGTAGGGCGTCATTCAGATATTTCAACATTCACAATCCTCCTCCAGGATGATATTGGGGGACTTCACGTGCGAGAAATCAATGGTAATAACTGGATTCATGTATCTCCAATTAGCGGATCACTCATTATCAATATCGGTGATGCATTACAAATAATGAGCAATGGTCGGTACAAGAGTATTGAGCATTGTGTGAATGCCAATGGAAGCAAGAATAGGATTTCGGTCCCACTTTTCGTGAATCCAAAACCTGAAGCCATACTCTGTCCTTTTCCTGAAGTGCTTGCAAATGGAGGGAAGCCGGTGTATAAGCCAGTTCTGTGCGCAGACTATTCCAGGCATTTCTATAAGAAGGCACATGATGGGAAGAAGACTATCGACTTTGCGATGATATAAGCATCTTTTAAGATGAAGATATATAAAAGTCTATATTATCATGTTTGATGAAAAATAACACATGAATGGTGCGTAGAAGAAGGCTGTTTAATATATACATAGAGACCAGTTCTTCACTCTTAATAAATGTTGTAATGAATGGTTTTTTTTTTCTAGTTTCCACTCTATATGTAATGGAATTAAATTATCAAATCAATAAATATATATATATATATATTTGTCTATATTGGAATAGAATCCAGGTATAGGCCCTAGAACACAAGTATCCAATTCAAAAAGCTAAAGTATTTGGTTGAGTAATTCGTGTTGAAGAGAAATATGAGTTGTGATATCTCATCGATTTAAGTAAATGAAAACAATTAAATCACTGAATTATATGGATTTGGAGCTGAGTTTTGTATTGAATTTTTTTAATAAATATGATTTATAATTATTGGATAATAATTTAAATATCAATTAACGTATTTGGTTGAGCAATTCATCTATTAGGAAAAATATATGACTTGCAAAATCTCATTAAGTAAATGAAAGCACTTAAACCACTCGGTTATATGGATTTGGATTTGGAAAGGTAAACCAACAGTGTCTCAACATGAACAGTGAGAATGTAATAATTGCCTAGCACTGATGAAGTAAATGATTTAGAGAGCAGATGTGTAATAACCCAAGTATTACCAAAGGGTATTATTGTCATTTTCCTAAAAAGTCTCAATCAAACGGGTCAAACGATAAAAATTGGACTAAAATGATAAAATTTTAAAAATTTTGGGGACCTTTTTGAGAGAATCTTAGACTTGGATGGTTAATATAGTGATTGACTGGAATTTAGAGGTTTGACTGATAATTTCCCTTGAGGCACCACGTGGCCCAATGGGGACTGCCTCGTGGCGCCTCTTTTGCGAGTAAATCTTTGGTGCAACAGTGGTATGGATGACTTGGTACCACCAACCAATTAAAAAATAACATGTTTAATTTTTTTCCTATTTTTTAGTTGTTTTTTGTTATTTTTTTAGCACGCGTGGCAAAGAATGATTAGCTTATTGCATGGATGACGTGGTACCACAGTTGCACCAAAGATTTTCTCCTCTTTTGCCTTTAAAAAAGCAACCACTTTCCCTCATTACGAGAAAATCTTCTATGCAACAGTGGTACCACGTCATCCATGTAACAAGCCAATCATCCACTGCCACGCGTGCTAAAAAATTGAAAAACAACTAAAAAATACGTGAAGAAACTCTACATGTCATTTTTTAATTCGCTTGTAGTACCACGTCATCCATACCACTGTTGCACCAAAGAATCTCTCATCATTTACATGACCGATTTCTTCTCTCTATCACATTTCAATTTTTTCTCTATGTTTTTAAGCTAAACATCTGCTGTCGTGAATGCCACTCCATTGTAGGCTAGTCACCGCCACGCGTGCCACCAATGTGAAGCCCTCGACGTCAACTCTCCGATGGAATCGGTGGTGAAGCAAATGGAGCTGCTGTGAGAGAGATATAACTAGTTGAAGTTCGGTGTTTTCCACTGGTTTCCTCCACACGCGCCGCCACCACTCCTCAACTGTTGTCACCGTCCGCGAGTGAGGTTTTCTCTAGCCATTTTCGATCAAAAACAATCGGTCCCGTCCCGATCCAATATCGTTTAAGATATTTGGCTTTTCCAGAATTTGGTAATTCGGTTTTCGTGCCATAATTCAAAATTAGACCGTTGGATCGGCGATACGGACGCATCAGAATATTTCCCTAAACGATACAAGTGTTTTGGTATACATATCCACCATTGAAAGTCTCCGATTTCCGGGTTAAATTTTCAAAGCGGGCTCCGTGCGTCTCTTAAAGCATGCTAGCAAGTTCCAGGACAGGACATCGTTAGTTTCTGCTCAACAGATCCGTCTGGACCCATCGAGTAAATTTGTCGAGATCGACTTTGCGCTTCGAGCGTCCGATTGAGATAGGGATTCAGTTTCATACCTTAATTGTGGTTTGAACTATATTTTTTTTATATAATTATGATTTGCCTATAAAATGATATGAAATACGTTATAACCTTAGCAACGAGTTATGAAACTATGAAATGGTGCGTTGGGCGGTACGACACAATCGTAATGAGTTTATTATTTTATTTTATAAATATATGCATGATAGTATAAATGTAAATTAGATCGGACTTGAATCAGTGAAAATATTAAAATTGGTATATGTGGAGCCCCGTTGTGGCGCACATCTTGGTTATTATTTAGCCTGTTGCGGCGCTTGTTTGTGTGGAGCCCCGTTTTGGCCCACCTTACAGACCCTGGTTGACCCTTGGGCAACTGTTACATGGCCCCTTGAGTGGCGCTATCTGGACGGTGATGATGCATCCCTGGGTGAGAGTCTCGAACCTGTGCATGATTTGTTTATTATTGTTTTATTATGACATTTGATCATGAGGAACCCTTAGTGGCATGTGATCATCTTTGTTATGTGGCATGTGGCACATTGTTTGTTTACAGCTCTAATGTGAATCCCAACCCTAACTTGAAATGAAAAAAAACAATGTTAACATATTACACGCCTGAAGTAATTCCTGCGCTTGGGTGGAGGAGAATAATCACACGACCATATGATGGAGATCTTGTATAAAGTGGAGGAGAACGTCTACGAAAAGAAAATATGATGATAGATGCTGCAAATTACAAACCCTGCAAAACAATCCCAAGCAATATGGAAGGTCAGGATAAGCATTAAAAAGCAAGAACTTACCTGCTGACCTTGCAAGTGTCAATTTAAGATGACTTGAAAATGAAATTCCTCAAGACTTGAAACATCTTCACAATGTACTCAAACCCAACTTCCTTCAAATCTTCACTACCATTAACATCATTTTCAAAATAACTCTAATTACTTGATTGATGTCTTCAAAACTTTAATTGCACTGTTAAATCTCAGCAACTTCAAGTAACACACCCAGCTCACGGTCACAAAATAGTATATCATGAAGAGAATGCCAAGATACATATTACAAGCAGCCTGCAGGTAACTAAACAAGCATGCTTTCAATCATAGAATGTTTTGTCATTCTTCAAAATAAAAAATGAAAATTTCTAAAAGATGGCGTTAAAGACGATTATTTTACAAAAAAACATAGGACGCAAACCACGTGAATCAAACTAAGAGCATTTTCAAAATCAACAATAAAAATAGTAAATCCTAGATATAAATATCCAGAAAAGAAACTCCGACATCACAATAAATATTTGTTCATGAAACCAATAATTGTTTCGAAAATTTTACCAAGCATTTCTTCGACTTTTGGTAAAACTGAGAAGATATTTAATAAAACAAAATAAGGCCAATTATCAAAGATACTTCAAAGTTATCAATATCTGCTCACCCAGAATAATAAATCATTGGCAAGTAAATGTCCTTGAGTGCTTCAAACTGCTCAAATGGCCTTCGAAGATCATCTGAATTGCAAACAGCAAAGTTTAAAACAAAATGAGATGTTACCCAAACCAAACCAAACAAAGTCTTTTCCACTAATTGGGGTCGGTTACATAGATCTTTTGACGTTATTGTGCTTTATATGAGATCATTGATTCATCAAACTTCATAAAACCTAGATTTCTTTTTATGGTTTCTATTCATATCAACTTAGGCCTTCTCCATCCTCACTTGACATGTGGCAACATCATTTGCTCTCCTTTTCTCACTAGATCACTTAAATGTCTACGTTGGATATGTCCAAACAATCTTAACCTTATTTCTCTCATATTCTCATCAATTGGTGCTACCTCCAATTTCTTCCTAATTACTTCATTTCTAACTTTATCTTTCCTAGTCCACCCACACATCTCTCTAAGCATTCTCATCTCAGCTACCCTCATTTTTTGGGCGTGTTGATGCTTTATTGTCCAACAATATGTTTCATAAAATATTGCAGATCTCACAGCGGTCCTATAAAATTTTTCTTTAAGTTTTAAAGGAATGTTGCGATCACATAAGACCTTACGCACATCTCAGTTTCCTCCAATCTCGATTGAATTCTATATGTAGCATTTCAATCGATGGACCCAAGGTACTCAAAACACTCGCTACTTGAGATTGGTTGGTCGCCAATTCTTATTTATGCCGCATTACCTCTACGACCTTTATTAAACTCACACACCATGTTCAGTTTTTAACCTGCTTAGTCGGAAACCTTTAACTTTTAAAGTTTTTCTGAAGATAACAAGTCATTGGATTTGACTCTCTCTGGTAAGAACATGTTTTTCTGTAAGGTAGCATTGGGAAATAATTACCAAGTAAAATTCAGTAATTAACGAGCGGAAAGAAGAAAATTAATTTTATCGTTTCATCATTGACATTTGACACATAATATATGATTCTTGTACACAAGTATCCTCCTTTGACCCTGAGTTCTCGCAAGTGCCCTAAGACAAATGAAAGTTGTAAATTTATCATTTCATATGCCTTTACATTTTATTTTCCTTTGAACAAGTTATGGTGGGAGATATTTTCTCCTACAGCTGGGGGTGCCAATCTATTTTCCCCCCTACAAGTTAAAGTGGCTACAATAATTCACCTATTGTCTGTATTAGGAATATTTTTGTAAGTATAGTATGTCTATAACTTAATATTGGTTCACCTAGGACCTATTCTTTATCTGTTAACTTGAATATTTTCCAGAGGAGGGAGAGTTGGCATGTTCGTCATACACGAAGACCATTTTCTAGTATCTCTCATGGACCTTCCTTGTGTTGTGGAGTAGTTCAAAACTTATGATGATTGCACTTTAGTTAAAATGGCAGACATCGGCCAGGTAGATTGTGTTTTAAGGATCTTCAATAGTTCAATAATTCAATTTGATATGATCAGACACATTATTTTGCCTCCGGTGGTTCTTAAGATTTTATAGACAACTGTTTTTTCATAAGAGAGCTTGAAAACTATTTAACTACAGGAAAATAATTGAAAAATGGATATTGAGTTGTTTTGATCTATGTGTTGTTGGTTGAGTCTGATGACTGTTGCTCTTCTTTACTTTTTATAATCATGTACTCAACTGCTTCCTCCATGTTCCGGAAACTTGCCATGTCCTACTAGCAATTATCACATCCTGCAAGCATTCATTCTTCCACTTGCTCCCCATGTCTTGCAACTGCTTCCTCCACTTTCTCTCATGCAACTGCTATTCACGTTATGCACTTGTTTTTAGAGGAAACTGCTACATGATAGAGAAAAGATGGTACACATTCAGTTTTTTTTGGAGGAACCATTTGTAGATAATTTTTATTATTGATTCCCTTAGGCTTAGGTATGGTTCTTCTGACAATTGTGACGGGCTTGAATATTTTGGGTGTAAAAAATACCTCCCGCATTATTTTGGCCCAAATGGCCAATTAACATGTATTTAACTTTTCTTCTCCATCTATTCTTCTCAATTTATTTTTGAAGTCAACAATATCCCCTAATTTCAAACTCTCAAACTCAAACCATTATTCAATTTCCTAACCCTAAATCTCAAAAACCTCACTTTATAAAACAAACCCTAAAGAGTCAATCCTTATCTCGCCACAAAATCTCTCTTTCATGGCTACCGCTCTTTCTTCCTCACTCACCCCTTCAACGACGGTAGGCTCTCCAATACACACCAGTATCCATCTCTTCCAGCCAGCGCTCCTCCATCAATAGCGGCACACCAACAGCACGACTACAGTCAGCGAGCATTTCACCATCACAGCCACTAACGATTGTAGCCTCTGCTCCTACCCCTATGCAAATTCTAGTCCATGAAGTCACCGCGTTGCGTGCTCCTCCATCAACTGGACCATCATTGCCGCATTGTCTTTCAACAACAAAACTCACCCCTACGCGCGATACTTCAATGGCAATCCCTTCTTCATCACGCGTTCCAGTGCGAGAAACCATCTCGCCGAAGCCAGTTGATAAGCGGTAAATATATCAATATTTACCGTCCATTTGACTTAATATTTTGTATAGTTTCTTGAGTTTTTGTGAACATTTTGATGTGTTTTGTGTTATTTTGTAGATAAATAAAATAACAGGACTCTCTGGAATCAAATCAGGGCTAAAACGGTAAAAATCGGAGCAAAATGGCAAAATTGTCATTTGGGCGTCACGACATGCAACACTTCTACGTCGCGACCGCTAACGTGCGTCGAACATGTGTCAACATCAGAGAAACTTGCTACATACGCACATGCTAACATGCGCCGGTCACGTGTCAACATTACAACAATCTTGCTATCATGTGCCGGACACGTGTAATCATCCCATGCTGCGGACATTACACGTCATTACTTATGTCAGCGTCGCGACGCATACAACTTCACGCGTCGCGACACCGAGCTAATAATTCAGCTGCCGATAGCCGCGTGTCATGTGTCATCATCTCAGCAAAGCGCGTGCCATGTGTCTAAGATCAACGGCGTGTAACATCCCAGATTTTCGGGACTGTTCTAGGAGATTCCCAGACTGTCGATATAGTCCTGGAATAGAGTGATAATGAAGAATAAGTGTTTAAGTGATGGACTATGGATCAAAATAATATGAAATGAATTTTCGTCGCGTTGGAAAACGCGTGGGACCAAGAATCAATTACGCGATTTTTTTTATTATATGCGTATAGTTTACATTTTTGGGCATGAATTTAGCAAACGAACTCCGATCGAGTTGGTTCTTGAACCATCGGACTCTTTTTTCAGAGACGAACAACTTTCACGTTGAACACATTTCGAGAATCGCATCAGAAGAGCTTCGAAAGTGGTGATTTCCGAAGTACCCTTATTAGTGGGGGCATATTGGTAATTGTTGGAATTTAATATTTTTATTATTTTTATTATTCAGCAGCCTAATACAGAAAATGAACAAAAAGAATAGAAGATAGGAAAGAGTCGAAGAGAGCGTGAGCGAGAGAGACGAGAGAAAGAAGAAGAAAAAGAGAAGAGAAGTTTTGGGTCCCGATCCGTCCTCAATTCCCGACTGAGTCCTTAAGGAAAAGTGTAGATCTCATCGAGAGGATCATTTTGGTGGTGGTTTCATCTTGGGAAACTTCCAATTCTTGAAGAGATCTCGGTAAGAAACTTTTTTATGGTTTTTCTTGATTTCCCGTTGATCCGGAACTCCGATCGACAAACCGTCAGCGCCATTAGATCCGGGAGAGAGAGGGGAACGCTCGGCCGTTGGAAAATTTCCGATCGGACCGGCGCGTGAAGCTCACGCGCTCCCTTTTGTGGTGGCGCGTGAGGCCCACGCGCGGCCTGGCCAATCGGCGCGTGTCCACCACGCGCCGGACAGTATCTTCGCGCCGACTTCCCGAGTCTCCTCCGCGAATTTCAGACCATTCCGAGTAGTAATGGACCTCCGAATCTTAAATTTCGTTAGGATTGCGAGAACGACCGAATCACGTTTCTTGCATATTCTTTCATTTATTCTAGTTAGGATTATGTTCCTTATAGTAAATTCTTTTGTCTGTTAGGTGATCGTGATACCGTAAGCAGGGACGGTCCTGCTGCATAGTTTCTTTCTCAGTAGTCAGCTCACCAGGTGCGTGGATAAACCTGTAACATTGATGTTTTCAAAAGAATATAGTAGGTATGTTTTCTTAAATGAATTTTAAGGTAATGCATTAAATGAGTTTGTTTTCAGAAAGTTTATATATTTTGCTATAAGGTATGGATCGAATATTGATTATGTTGAAATCATGTGTTTGTGATATATGAGAAACTTGCATGATTTGAGATATATGAGCATGGATTTTGGAAATGATTTTTATGTTAGGATGCACCCCGTGTACTTATATGTGCCAGATTATTGCCATGAGATAAGGTCTCATGTTGCCAGTTATTGCCGTGAGATAAGGTCTCACGTTGCCAGTTTGCTCCGGATGCCAGTTTTGCCGTGGGGAAGCCCATGTTGCCAGCTTTGCCGTATTTGTCATGAGGTTGTGCATATAGATAAATAAACAGATTTATCATTACAGAGTATTTTTGAGCAGTATGAGTTTTATGAGAAATGAGATACGATTTCAAGTAAATGTTTGAGATATCGATTTACAGCTTATGTATTTATTTATATTATAAAAGACTTGTTCGATCCACTTTGTTACTTGATTATCCACGGCACTGAGCTGTGATCCATTGCACTAAGCGTGAGCTTACCCCTCATTCCTTAACATTTCAGGTTCAGCAGTTTAGTAGATCATCATTTCCATCTGCTGTTTCGTCATCATTTCCTGCCAGTAGAGAAAGGTTGTGCCAACAGTAGAGTGTCTTTATTATGTTTTGAGATTGTATTTCCTTTATGGATATTATGTTGAGTTGGATCATGGAGATCCTAGTTTTATGATGATAAGATATTTTCAGATTTTTTTTTCCTTGTATTTGGAGGATTAGTCCATATTACAGGGGAAACTCTGCCAGTTTCTAGTCTCCGTCTCACCCCTACTCTACCTAAGGGGACGGGTGTGACACGGCGAGTCGCGACGCGTGGACCAAATTTTCCCTATAAATTGAGGTCGAAATCAGAATTCCAATTCATAACTTCTTCTGGGGATTTCCTTAAGAATACTAAGAAGATTGTATCTTGTTTGTTTATTTACAGCTTTTTGTATTTAATTTTTATTTTACGTAATAGTACTTTCTTTAATTTACTTTTCAGTCTTTATTTTTACTTTTTAGTATGAGGAGGTAACTCCCCTCTACCGGAGTGAAGGGTAAAGCTTTTATTACTAATATTTAGATTAATCTCCCTTAATTATAATATATAAACTATTTTAAAACCTGACTTAATGGGATACCGCATTTATGGTCGGTTGGACTTAATTAAATTAATTTTAACCTGACTAAACTGGATACCGCCTTTATGGTCCGTTGGAATTAATCATAAATTTGACTTAATCAGGATACCGCCTATATGGTCGGTTGGTAATGTCATGCAAAGTTTATATATTATAATAAGGGAGATATATAAATTAGAAGTAATAAAAGTGGATCCTCTAACCCCCAGTATTTTTTTATTGTTAATATATCTTTTTTAATTTCTAAGCTTTACTTTATGTCATTTACTTTATTTATGTCATTAATATTCCTAGATATGTGTGGTAACTAAACCCATTATCTATGGTTGTGATGAATTCCAATATCACCGGTCTATAAGTGGTAATTTTATGTTTTGGGTAATATAAAGGTTTATTTATTGAGCCTTAGTCTTAATGTTTTTGTTAACTGGTCATTAATAAGATTGATTTGGTAAACTTTAAATGAACTTGGAAAAAAGATTTTAGATTTCAGCCTTAGACTTAATAGCTCATGATCTCACCTTGGGGCAAGAGTCTCTTAGGTATATTTCCTTACAGGATAGGAATATACATGTCGGGAGGGTTACCCATAATTGGAACTTAATCTTAATGAATTCATGTAACTTGGTTAACGTATGAATATGATTAATTAGGTTATACTAGGTATTTGCATCTGACCATCGGAAGAGGCTTTTGCATAAATTCGTGTTCCAGGTTAATAAATCGATATATTGCACAAACATGAGATAATCACTTCATCTTTAAAAGATATTGGAAGGATTCACATCCCTAGATAGTTTCTTAATATTGATTTTTCCTGTAATCTACATTCGCACTATTTTATTTACTTGTTTTTAGTTTAAAATCACCATCCAATCAACAAACCAATCTATTAGGTACTCGTAAATATTTAACTTCATAAATTGATAGCTAAGGTATTAAGTCCTCGTGAGATCGATATATTTTATACTACTTGAGCGATACGTGCGCTTACGTTACGTGAGTGATTTCACCAATCACATTTTTGGCGTCGTTGCCGGGGACTTATTTATCTTTTACTATTAATTTTGGGGTTAGATACATTTACTTGTGTCTAATTTCTTTTTATTTATTATTTTTATTTTCTTGTGTTTCAGGTTCTCAGACACTATATGAGAAGCACCAGAAGCTTTAAAATCCATCTACTTGACCCAGAGATTGAAAGAACTATCAGACAGTTGAGAAGGGAAATGTGAGAAGGTCAAGAAGCACTGATTAACATAGAACCTTAACCTTTAGAGGTTGCACCACCAATTCCCATTCGAGACAGAACTATTCTGATGGTTGATGGCTTCATTTCATGTATTATACTTCCTCATTTAAGAGTAAATGTGTGTGACATCAAAACATGCATTCATATGATACAGCAATCAGTACAGTTTGGGGGGAATGCAACTGAAGATCCTAATGCCCACATCAGGAACTTCCTGGAAGTTTACGGCACTTTCAACTACAACTGAGCAGTTGAAGAAGCTATGAGACTACGTGTGTTTCCATATTCCTTGAAAGACAGAGATAAGGCTTGGCTACATTCACTACCAGCAAGTTCCATCACAACTTGGAACACTCTGGCCCCCAAATTCCTTGCTAAATATTTTCCCCAGCAAAAACTGCAAAGCTGAGGAATGACATCACATCATTTGTGCAACATGATTCAGAATCCCTCTGCGAAGCTTGGGAAAGATACAAGGAGTTGCTCAGAAAATGTCTTCACCATGAGATTGCAAAATGGCTACAAGTCCAAACCTTTTACAATGGACTTTCTGGACTAATGAGAACCACAATTGATGTTGCTGCTGGAGGAGCTTTAATGGCAAAAGGAGAAAATCAAACATAGGACTTAATTGAAGAAATTGCCAACAACAATTCGTTGTGGCCAACAGAAAGGAGCATGATTCAACGAATAGCATGGATCTACGAAGTTTGAGCCAACACAGCAATGAATGCCAAGCTGGATCATATATGTAAATTCATGGAAAATCTTAGCATGCAAGGCAATATTGGATCCACAAGTTCCCCATATGGAGGAGAACCAGAGGCAAACCAACATGATGAGATAGTGACTTTTGTCAACAATTTTAACAGACAGGGGAACGATCCATATTCCAACATCTACAACCCAGGTTGGAGGAATGATCCTAATTTTACATAGAGCAACAATTCAGGGTAAATGAACAATCCACCACCAGGATTCCAACAGCAGAACAAAGGCCATGAGTATGAAAAAGAACCAGGAATAGCAGAAGTGCTTGCCATGTTGAAAAAGCAACAAGCAACATACGATGTGATGTTTCAGAGCCAATGTGCTTCTATAAAGTCACTGGAAAATCAAATAGGACAACTGGCTAAAGCTCAGAGTTACAGACCGCAAGGTAACCTTCCTAGCAACATAGAACCAAATCCAAGGAATATGGGGAAGGAGCAATGTCATGTCATCACTTTGAAAAGCGGTACTGAAATCAACAAAGTTGTTGGAATCAATGCATCCACTGAGGATGTTCCAAAAGAAAGTAGCAAAGCAGATCCACAGATGGAGGAAAAAGAGACAAAAGAAAATGATCGAGAAAAATTCACTCATCATCCACTATTTCCACAGCGTCTGCAGAAAAATAAACTAGACAAACAGTTTGCTCGATTATTGGAGATCTTTAAAAATCTGCATATCAACATTCCATTTGCAGAAGCGTTGGAACAAATGCCCATCTATGTCAAATTCATGAAAGATATTCTTTCACGATAGCGGAGATTGGGAGATTACGATACAGTAACACTGACAGAAGAATGCAGCGCCATCATTCAGAGGAAGCTACCCCCAAATTTGAAAGATACTGGCAGTTTCACCATTCTTTGCACCATAGGAGAATATAACTTCGGTAAGGCTTTATGTGATTTAGGTGCTAATGTTAACTTAATGCATTTTCTATTTACAGGAAACTATAAATTGGAGAAGCAATGTCCACCTCAGTCTCTCTGTAACTTGTTGATAGATAGCTCACATTTTCGAAAGGTGTAGTTGAAGATGTGCTGGTCAAAGTCGACAAACTCATTCTCTCAGCAGATTTTATTATCTTTGACATGGAGGAAGACGAAGACGTGCCCATCATCCTCGTGAGACCATTCTTGGCTACAGGTCGAACCATTATTGATGTACAAAAAAGAGAACTAACCATGAGGGTACATGACCAAGAACTAAAATTCAATGTTTTCAAAGCCATTGAATTCTCGAATGATGAATGTTTCAGACTTGATGTGATAGATAGCACCATCCAGAACTCTGATACAATGCAAAGTCCCACTGAAAAACTTAAAGCATGCATCTGCCTGTGGAGCTTGAAGATAAAGCGTACTGCGCACTGAAGAAGTTAAATTTTGATCTACAAGCAATAGGAGAGAAACGGTTCCACCAACTCAACAAATTGGAGGAATTTCATATACAGCCTTTTGAGAATGCCAAACTGTACAAAGAAAATGATAAGAAGAGACATGATGAGAAGTTAGTGCACATACAACTAGAACCGAGGCAGCAAGTATTGTTTAGCAAATCAAGGTTGAAACTTTTTCCTGAGAGGTTAAAATCACGGTGGTCAGGTCCATTCTTAATCACCCAAGTTTTACCAGATAAAGCCGTTGAATTACATGATCCCAACTCCAATAAAACATTCAAAGTTAAAAGCAAGCGTGTCAAGCACTACTGGGGAGAATCATTTGAGCGACAAAAAAAAGTGTTACACTTTCAGATCCAGTCTAACGTTCGGGCAGTCATGTCTAGCTGATGATGTTAAACTTAGCCCTAGCATGGAGGTAACCCATGCAATTTGTGTATATATTAAGATTTGGTGTGTTTTAATTTTGTGTGTTTTAATTTTTGTAGGTAAAGTCACATTTCAGGATGGATAACGTTCTCGCAAATCTTCATAAGTAATCTCATTCTCTCCCTCAAAACTCTCTGATGAAAGTTTACAAAGCTCGCATGGAACGAATGAGACTTCTGATGATCAAAGGTATTCCTAATGACATTCATTGGATTATTGAAGCACGGGTCCGATTGGCAGGTGAGTCTTCTGACTCTTTCAGTCTCAGATTTCTGACTTTAAAAGACCTTTTTTGTGAATTTATAAGAAAATTGGATGGGAAGCTTGTCTCTGACGCATAGATGTCAATCAAGCCGTTACTTCTTGTAAATATTATTATCTCTTTGTCTTTAACTAATAATTGTGATTTATTTTGTTATTTTCTTTTATTTTCTCCGACAGGATCCATACTTTTTGACTTTCACAATATATTTTATTGTTTAGTTAATAATTGTCATTTGGCATGTACTAGTGCTGTTATTACTCACTTTTTTTCAGGTTCTATAAATTGAGCTTGTCATTGCACTCTTGAAGACATCCAGAGTTGAGAAATAAAATTAAAAAAAATATGGAAGCAACTTCAAGAAGACGAGTTGTAAACATATGTGTATTTTGATGTACTAGTGTTGGTTCTAAACCAGAGTACGTTAAGGCAGCACATGAATTGGGTAGAGTCATAGCTGAAAGGAATATGCATCTAGTATATGGCGGTGGCAATCTTGGACTAATGGGAATCGTTTCAAGGGCCGTACAGGAAAGAGGAAGTCAAGTTCTAGGAATCATCCCAAAATCTTTGGCAGAGGCGAATCTTATACGACCATCAAACAAAGAGGAACTTATTGTGACAGGTATGTCTGAACGACTGGTTGAAATGATTAATCGTCCTGATGCTTTTATTGTTTTGCCATGTGGCTTGGGTACGATGGAGGAAATTTTTACAGTATTATCTTGGGCGAACTTGAACATACACCAGAAACCGATTGGATTGTTTAATGCTGATGGATTTTATGATTTTCTTTGTGTGTTTCTTGATGATGCCCTGAGAAATGGGTTCATGTCAAAACCTATAAAAGATATCATCTTCACTGCCAGGACTGTCCATGATTTAATTGACCAAATTTTAGCCTTTGAACCACAAATTGACCTTATCATTTCCAAGATAAACTAGTCTGATAATGATCGTGGTAAGAAGCGTCGGATAAATCTGGATCTTAACCTTTAATTTTCTTTTTAGATGTAGATTGTCAGCTAACCAGGTACTGTCTTCTAAACTCTTCTTCTACATTTCAGATATTGGGGACAAGTCTCAATTAGGTTTGGGGGAGGGGGAATAGTTGATTAGTATCTTACTTTATTTTTTTCGTTGTGTTGTTTTTGCTTGGTTTTTAGTCAAAAATTTTCAAAAAAAAAATTCAAAAAAATTAAAGAATTTAAAAAATATAAAAAATATTTTGTGTTTTTATGTTTTTAACTTGACTAATCATGAGGAATGGTGTTTGAGATAGGTGAGTAAGGAATTTCCACTCCTGAGACATATCTCAACCTATTTCGTAACAAGTTAATTTTTGTTTATTTACTTTTGAATTATTTAATTTGTGAATTCTCCATAATACTGATTAAATTGGATCTTCATATGTTCAGTTGACAGGTATTATCAACATGCATGGTAACATATAGCCATGAGTTGTAATTGAAAAGTTTGTAATATTCAGTGCTCTAGTTTAATTGGAGGAATCATCTAAAAAAAATGATGGAATAAAAAAAATTACATCTGAGATCCGAGTAATTAAGTACGTATGGGTGTCTTAACACCTGGTGCCCTAAATCCAACTCGCTTGGGAGTCATTTGCCTAAAGCTCGCTACATGGATTGAAGATGTTAAAAAAAAAAGAAAAAAAAAAGATATCTGAAATCCGAGTAATTAAGTCTGTAAGGGTGCCTTAACACCTAGTGCCCTAAAGCCAACTGGCTTGGGAGTCACTGGCCCAAAGCTCGCTACATGGATTGAAGATATTGTAAATAAATAAATAAAAAAATTAAAAAAAAATCCATTGCTAAAAAAATGTGTTAATTCTGATATAACTTTAGGACAAAAATACTACTCTTTTTTCAAATACACTTATGAATATTGTGGGCACAATGAGTTGATTAATACTTTGTTGGTTGTTGATATAGAGAATGGTAAAAATAAATCAGAAAATTTACTTATTTGTTAATTTAGAAAGAAAGAAAACAGCTATTAATTTGGATAAGAAGTTTCACTTGTTTAGTCATTAACTTGTTTAATCTCTTTTCTTTTGTCTTTTTGCTTTGGTGTGCATTAGATTGACGTTTGTGGGTATCTTCGTTGTAAGCCCTCACGAGACTACAACTCGTCCACTAGAGACACCTAGGGGTTTAAAGGCTTGTT
Organism: Zanthoxylum bungeanum; assembly: GCA_019454045.1. Taxonomy (NCBI): domain Eukaryota; kingdom Viridiplantae; phylum Streptophyta; class Magnoliopsida; order Sapindales; family Rutaceae; genus Zanthoxylum; species Zanthoxylum bungeanum. The sequence goes on along the minus strand of SKCR01045518.1, from coordinate 2,635 downwards.
GCATACGCTAAATGCAACCGTGATCCCTACGGAAGTGGCTTAGTTTAATTTTATTTTAAAGTTGTTTATTGCATTTTATTTTGTTGTTTTGCTCGAGGACTAGCAAAATGTTAGGTTTGGAGGTGTGATAAACGGTAAATATATCAATATTTAATGTCTCTTTGACTTAATATTTTGTATAGTTTCTTGAGTTTTGTGAATATTTTGATGTGTTTTGTGTTATTTTGTAGATAAATAAAATAACAGGACTCTCTGGAATAAAATCAAGGCTAAAATGGTGAAAATCGGAGAAAAATAATAAAATTGTCATTTGGGCGTCGCGACCGCTAACGTGCGCTGAACACGTGTCAACATCAGAGAAACTTGCTATCATACGCACGTGCTAAAATGCACCGGCCACGTGTCAACGTCACAATAATCTTGCTATCATGCGCCGGACACGTGTCATCATCCCATGCTGCCGACACTACACGTCATTGCTTACATCAGCGTCGTGACACGCACAACTTCACGTGTCACGACGCCGAGCTAATAATTCAGCTGCCGACAGCCGCGTGCCACGTGTCATCATCTCAACAAAGCGCGTGACACGTGTCGAAGATCAACGGCGCGTCGCAACTCGTGGACCAAATTTTCCTTATAAATTGAGGCCGAAATCAGAATTCCAATTCATACCTTCTTCTGGGGATTTCCTTAAGAATACTAAGAATATTGTATCTTGTTTGTTTATTTACAGCTTTTTGTATTTAATTTTTATTTTACGCAATAGTACTTTCTTTATTTTACTTTTCAGTCTTTATTTTTACTTTTCAGTATGAGGAGGTAACTCATCTCTGCTGGGGTGAAGGGTAAAGCTTTTATTACTAGTATTTAGATTAATCTCCCTTAATTATAATATATAAACTATTTTAAAATCTGACTTAATAGGATACCACATTTATGGTCGGTTGGACTTAATTAAATTAATTTTAACCTGACTAAACTGGATACCGCATTTATGGTCGGTTAGAATCAATCATAAATTTGACTTAATCAGGATACCGCCTATATGGTCAGTTGGTAATGTCATGTAAAGTTTATATATTATAATAAGGGATATATCTAAATTAGAAGTAATAAAAGTGGATCATCTAACCCCAATATTTTTTTATTGTTAATTTATCTTTTTAATCTCCAAGCTTTACTTTATGTCATTTACTTTATTTATGTCTTTAATATTCCTAGATATGTGTGGTAACTAAACTTCTTATCTAGAGTTGTGATGAATTCCAATATCACCGGTTTATAAGTGGTAATTTTATGTTTTGGGTAATATAAAGGTTTATTTATTGAGCCTTAGTCTTAATGCTTCTTGTTAACTGGTCATTAATAAGATTGATTTGGTAAACTTAAAATGAACTTGGAAAAGAGATTTTAGGTTTCAGCCTTAGACTCAATAGCTCACGATCTCACCTTGGGGCAAGAGACTCTTAGGTAGATTTCCTTACATGATAGGAATTTACATGTCGGGCGGGGGTAGCCATAATTGGAACTTAATCTTAATGAATTCATGTAACTTGGTTAACATAGGAATATGATTAATTGGGTTATACTGGGTATTTGCATCTGACCATCGGAAGAGACTTTTGCATAAATTCGTGTTTTAGGTTAATAAACCGATATATTGCACAAACGTGAGATAACCACTTCATCTTTAAAAGATATTGGAAGGATTCACATCCATGGATAGTTTCTTAATATTGATTTTTCCTGTAATCTACATTCACACTGTTTATTTACTTGTTTTAGTTTAAAATCATCATCCAATCAACAAACCAATCTATTAGGTACTTGTAAATATTTAACTTCATAAATTGATAGCTAAGGTATTAAGTCCCTGTGGGATTGATACATTTTATACTACTTGAGCGATACGTGCGCTTGCATTACGTGAGTGATTTCACTGATCACCAGTGCAGAAAGTCTTGTAAAACTCAACCTAGGGAGCCACCTCATGCATTTTTTCTCCGTCAATCGTGGCACTATCAGGCTGGCTCCAAGCTCCATCGTCAATGTATCCTCCCTCTTTGCTATATTCTTCGGCTCTAAAGGGTTCAATGTCTGGGATCTTGAGTTTTTTTTTTAATTTCCCCAGGTAATTCTTTTGCTTATGGTTCTGAAAATCTTTGGTTTGTGGCATGCTTGTTGGGATGGATTTGGCATTGTGAAAGTGTTTGGGTGTAAGGATTTTGTCTGGTATGTGGAGAAATGGAAGTTATGGAAATTTATTGAATGATTTATGATTAGAATAGTACATTAAAGCTATAGGCCTGCTACTCATCTTTTTATATGGTGGTAGGAAATTTTTTTGAGATTAAAAGAAACTGAAATGATGGGTGTTTGGTGGAGGGGTAGAATATGTTGCAGCCATTGACCTATCATTCCTGTCACTTTTAGACTTGAATATTGTAGTGGGAAATTTTGACTCGAAACTAGGAGAAGTAGGATATAATTATTGGTGATATTATTTTTCCTTGATTGCAAAATGGTCATTTGGCCATTTCTTTGATTCGTTTCCTTCAATGACCTCATGTAAAAGGTTGGAAGAAATTATGGAATCTTTGGAGGAAATGACTCCAAAGTTGGAGGAAATCCT
>SKCR01045517.1:0-47209 GCA_019454045.1 Zanthoxylum bungeanum | reverse complement strand
TATATGCATTGATTGTCGAGCGATCAACAATATAACTGTAAAATATCCTCACCCTATTCCTATACTAGATGACATGTTGGATGAATTGCATGGTTCCAAAGTTTTTAGCAAGATTGATTTAAAGAGTGAATACCATCAAATTCGCATGAGAGAGGGAGATGAGTGAAAAACTGCATTTAAGACCAAGTATGGCTTGTATGAATGGTTAGTTATGTCATTTGGTCTTCCATACACACCTAACACATTTATGAGATTGATGAATCATGTTATGCGTGCATTTATAGGTAAGTTTGTTTTAGTTTATTTTAATGACATCTTAGTTTACAATAAAACATTAGATTAGCATGTTACGCAATGTTCTTGATGTGTTAAGGCAAGAAAATTTGTATTCTAACTTTCAAAAGTGCACTTTTTGTATGGATAGAATTGTCTTCCTTGGTTTTGTTCTAAGTTCAGATCGCATCAAAGTTGATGTAAAGAAGGTAAAGACTATTCAGGATTGGCCTACACCGGCAACTGTGACAAAAGTCTGAAGCTTCCATGAACTTACACGCTTCTAACACAGGTTTGATAGAAACTTCAGTAGTATTACAGCACCGATGGCTAAAGTAGTGAAGAAAATCATTGGCTTCAAATGGGGAAAAGAGCATGAGCGTGCATTCAAGGATCTTAAAATGAAATTGTGCAGTGCACTTGTTGTGGTGCTACCCAATTTTGAGAATACATTTGAGATTGAGTATAAAGCATCCAAGATAGGTATTGGAGCGATTCTTATGCAAGAAAAGTGACCAATAGCTTACATTAGTGAGAACCTGAATGTAGCAGTTTTGAGGTACCTCACATACAACAAGGAGTTGTATGCGTTAGTGAAAGCCCTTGAGAATTGGCAGCATTATCTGTGGCCTCGAGAGTTTGTGATCCATACAGATCATGAGTCATTGAAGCATTTGATTGGCCAAGGTAAGTTGAAAAAATGACACGCACAATGGATAGAGTTTATTGAGACATTTCCATATTTAATCTGCTACAAACAAGGGAATGAAAACATTATCGCCAATGCACTATCGCGAATATATGTTTTACTTACTTCATTGAATGTAAAAATGCTTGGGTTTGAATTAATTAAATAACTTTATGCAAGTGATACCGACTTTAGTACCATCTAGGCTGCATGTGAAAAGTCTACCTTTAGTAAATTCTACCAACATTATGGGTTTATGTTTATGGAGAATAGATTATGCATTCATGTTTGTAGTATGTGTGAGTTATTTAGCCTCCTCACCCATTTCGTGTTCTTCTCACTGATATTGTGTTTTCTATTCGGACGCGTGCTAGTTTGTTACGAATGGTGAAACCATATTATGATAATAAATGGCTTCACCTTTTTTGACATCTATCTAATGATATATTTTGATGTACTAGTTTTCTTTGTACCTTTTGGCTCTTGTTGCTATGAGGGCTTTTCCTCTCTAGTTGTCAGGGGTTTGCCCCTGAGTGTTGTAATTTTTTGGTCAATATACTTACCTTATATAAAAAAAAATTATATAAATCTAATGGAGTTTGTGGCTGAAAACCATAAACAATTTCAAATGGTGAATAAGATTTAGTAGAATTAATGCTACAATTATATGCAAATTTAATTAAAGGCAAACAATCGTCCATAGTTTTTAAGTCTTAGTGATAATAGTATACAATAACTGAGTCGAAGTCCTATTAACCACCTCGGTCTGCCCATCAGTTTTTGGTGGCAAGTATGTTGGGAAACGGCCACGAGTGCGCAGTGGAAAAATAAATAATTAAAATTATGATGTCGATTTCCCTTTGCCCAAGACCCATTTGTTTTTATTATTCTACAAGCCTAGGCAGGTTACTATATATTCTAAGCATAAAACTCATAAAACATGCAAAGAACATAAACCTAAACATGCTAACTATCATAAAAACTCTAATTAAAATAAAGAAAGAAAATGACTTACTTGAACCGTAGACTCCTCCAGTCCTCCCTCCAATCTACATGCTTTTCTCGAACTCAGCAAGCTCTTCCACGTTCCAAAGAGCCACCCAAGTGTGTGGCCTCCAAAGATGCACACACTAAAGCCAAAACTCAACGGCAAGACTACGCCTTAAGTGCACGGGTATTTTGCCCTTGGTCCTAGCCTAGGCAAATACCTCAAAACGTTTTACTCGAGGTTCCTCTAGTCAATTAGACTTAAGGATCCTCAAAATCAGTGGCTTACTCTTAAGACTTTAGAGTTGATCACTTATATAAACCCAAGATTTGAAAGGTTTGGTGCAAAAATTTGTGAAGAATTCTTTGGGTTTATATAGTGCTCCAAAGACAAAAAAATTAATTAAGAATCCGATGTGGGATAAAAGCCAATTTAATCTTAGCCATTGGATCTTAATTTAGTGGTTTAATGAGATTATAAAACCCTAATAAGAGTTTGGGTCGAATTGAAATTCAAAACAAATAACAAAAATAAAAAATAAAAAATTACTATTCACGCGGTATTATTCATGTGAATAGTATTTTTTTTATTCCAATTCCCAAAGTGCCCCAATCATCATTCACCAATCCCTAAGCCACTATGGAACCTCATAAATGATATGTTCAATAATTAAACATATTGAACCATTTATGAACAATTCCTACAACAATCATATCTGCTTTTAAATATGTATTGTGCACTGTTAACCATTGATTTCGACTTTGTTGTGTGTGACCTTTTGGGTTCCCCTCAAGTTGGACATGAAATGAATCGTGATAATTTAATCGAACATAAATTATCCTAGGGTATGGAAAATGTCTACCCATATGGTCAAAGGTATGATATTGATAGTGTTATGAATCGTGCTAACCCAAGAATCTCACATTATTCTTCTGTTGTGGCCACAGTCTCAAGCACTGATCACACATATCAACCTCCGAACTGAAATACTACTCTTATAAGAAAATATTATCCTAGAGAGTGGTGATTCTCTGTTGTATCTTTACAAACTTCATGTGTTTCAATAAATGACCCAATCATACCCTTATGACCGGATCTTTTGAACCGGGGAAGGAGAATGTCAAAGTTATTTGATCCACACATAAGATTGTAAAGACCTCAAGTCAAAGGACTAGTCATATAATCGATACATGAAAGTTCTCACAGACACATTGGATAAACACTCCATATGAAAACTTTTGGCGGTCAATTCGATGGACACGAGCAACTCATGCATCCACGTGATACACCAAGCAGATGGATCTCCGCTAGTAGCCTCTGAGATCGGCTACCCCACTTAAGGGCGGATCATATCATCATGCTAGTCTTTCCACTTTTTGAACGCCCAGATTATTCATAAAACTCTGACTAGGAACATTTAAGAGTAATGATTCTCATAAGGCATGGAATCCATCGTCTTATTACTCCAAGGGCTTTATTACAATGTTGATGATTCATATAAGTTATGTAAGACACATATAATAAAGATTGTTTATTTTAATTAATGAAAATATTACAAATACGGGTACATATAGCCCATCCACAAGTTGGGTATAGGGCATATCCCTAACAATCTCCCACTTTCACTATAGCCAACTAGTTTGAATCTGAACACCATACTCTCGGGTGTGCCTATCATGCTTTTGTTGCGTCAGCCCTTTAGTCAGAGAATCTGCAAGATTATCTTCTATGGTATTTTCTCTATAATAAATTATTTTCTCTCAACAATCTCCCTGATGAGATGAAATCGACTAAGTACATGCTTGGATTTCTTGTGGGACCTTGGTTCATTTGATTGAGCAACGGCACCCGTGTTGTCATCGTACTTCGTGATGCCATTCTTTATCGCAGGAAGCACTTCCAGTTCCGTGATGAACTTCTTTATCCAGACTGCTTCTTTAGCTGCCTCAGATGCTGCAATATACTCTGCTTCAGTGGTGGAGTCTGCTGTCGTTGACTGCTTTGAGCTTTTCCAATAGACAGCACTGCCATTCAATGTAAACAGATATCATGTTTGCGATCTGTTGTCATCCCTATGGGTCCGAGAGCTCGCATCACAGTAACCAATGACTTTTATCTCAGAACAGTCTCCGTATGTCAAAAACACATCCTTAGTTCTTCATAGATACTTTAGGATTGTTTTGACAGCTGCCCAGTGTTGCTCACCAGGATTTTCCTGATACCTACTCGTTATGCTAAGAGAAGGAGTATGTGGACATTGCTCTTTAGATAATTTGATTCCATGACAAGTAGGTAAATTACCTCTTTTGGATTATTCCATTTTGAATCTTTTCAAAACTTTATCTATGTACGTAGATTGAGAACGTCTAAACAACCTCTTAGATCTATCACGGTAGATCTTAATGTCGAGGATGTAGGCTTCTTCTCCCAAATCTTTCATGTATAAATTCTGAGATAACCATTGCTTGGTGGCTTGCATCATGGGAATATCATTCCCGATGATTAATATGTCATCAACATATAATACACGAAATACAACAGCACTCCCACTACTTTTCCTGTAAACACAAGGCTCATCTACATTTTTGATGAAGTCAAATTCTTTGATTGTCTTATCAAATCGTAAATTCCAACTTTTGGAGGCTTGCTTGAGTCCATAAATGGATCGTTTAAGCTTGCATACTTTATTATGATCATCCTTAGATGCAAACCCTCAGGTTGTGTCATATAGACTTCCTCTACGAGGTTCCCATTAAGGAAAGCTGTTTTGACATCCATCTGCCAAATCTGATAATCAAAGTGTGCAGCTAGTGCCAGTAAAATTCGAATGGACTTTATCATTGCAACATGCGAGAAGGTTTCCTCATAGTCAATTCCTTGGATTTGTCTATAACCTTTCGCCACCAACCTAGCCTTATAGGTTTGGATGTTGCCTTCTGCATCAGTTTTACGCTTGTAAATCCACTTGCAGCCTATAGGTTTTATCCCTTCAGGTGCATCTACCAAGTCCTAGACTTGTATCTGATACATATAGTCTATTTCAGATTTCATGGCCTTAAGCCACTTGATTGAATCAATGTCACGCATTGCTTCGTTATAACTGGTGGGATCGTCATTATCAATGACCTGATCATATTCCTCATCAATATGGAAACCATATCTTTCAGGCTCATGTCTTTCCCTACCAGACCTTCTGAGTTTAATAACCTTTTGGTTGTTCCGTCGCTACTATTTTGAGGGGCCTGGGGTTTAGTTCTATGTTAGTTTGTTTTTTTCGTATCTCATCGAGGTCAAGTCTACTCCCGCTATATTTCTTGATAAGGAATTCATTCTCTATAAATTTTGCATTTCGTGAGACAAATGTTCTTTATTCATTTGGGATGTAGAACACGTATGCTCTTGAGTTCAAGGGATATCCTACAAACTTACATTTAACTGCCCTATCATCCAATTTATTAGTTTGTGTGAGCTTGACATATGCGTCACATCCCCAAACTCTTAGATAACTAAGACTGACGTTTCCCAGACCATAACTCATATGGTGTTTGACTAACAGTTTTGGAAGGAACTTCGTTTAGTAGTAGTGTTGCAGTTTCTAAAGCAAGACCCCAAAATGAAAGAGGTAGATCCGTGTCTGGCATCATTGATCGGACCATATATAATAATGTCTGATTTCTCCTTTCGGAGACCCCATTATGTTGTGGTGTTCCCGGAGGAGTCCACTGGGAAACAATGCCATTTTCTCTCAAGTAATATTGAAATTTGTTGCTTAAGTATTCACCACATCGGTCAGACCTTAGTGACTTAATACTTTTATTAAGCTGGTTTTCTACTTCAGCTTTGAAGTCTTGGAATTTCTCAAAGGCTTCAGATTTGTACCGCATAAGGTACACATACCTATATCGCGAGTGATCATCGATAAAGGTAATGAAGTAGGAGAATCCACCTCTAGCGGTGACTGACATTGGTCGTCATACATCAGAATGTATGAGTTCTAATGTCTCCGTTGCACACTGTCATTTACCTTTGAAGGGTAATTTGGTCATTTTACCAAGTAAACAATACTCACAAGTTCCATAAGGTTCATATTTGAAGGGTCTGAAATACCTATCCTTATGTAGCTTAGTTAATCTTATTTCATTGATATGACCTAAGCGACTGTTCCATAGAAGTGATTCATTGAGATTATTTGAGTTAACGTTGTATATATTAGAGGTTAAACATTCTTTGTTAGTTTGTAAGACATATATACCATTATTCAAAATACCATCTCCATATTTTATTTCATTGAAATAAATAGAACATTCATTACAACTTATTAGGCATGAAAAGCCTTTATTACATAAAGAAGCAATTGAAATGATGTTCTTTACTAGAGAATGTACATAAACACAATCTTCTAAGTCTAAAACTAAACCATTCGGAAAAACTAATGAAAAAGTTCCCACGCACAATGCAGCCAGTTTTGCTCCATTACCCATACATAATTCAACCTCCCTATGACGGAGTCTCCTACTGTTTCTCAGGCCTTGCACATTGTTACACAAGTGAGTCCACAACTGGTGTCAAGCACCCAAGTAGAAGGTTCAGAGTTTTGAGAATATATTTTAATCATATACAGCATACCTGAAGCATTGGGCTTCTTGGCCTCTTGGGCTTCCCTAGCTTCCTTGGCTTTCAAGGATCTGCAGTCTTTCTTCCAATGACCCTTCTTACCAGAAAAGAAACATTTTCCCTTTCCCTTTTTCTTCTCCACCTTACCATTGGGCTTTAAGTGATCTGGAGCCTTGGCCTTGGCCTTATTTTTCTTTGGGCCTCGTGGCTTCAGGTCCGTACCTGTAAGCATGACGTAGGTTTTAAGCTCAGGTTTCAAGTCCTTCTATGCTTGCTTTATCAGATTGTGCAATTCTGCTAAAGTAGCTTCTTTATCAGACAGATGAAACTGCATAGTAAAGTTAGAGAATTCTTTTGGTAAGGACTGAAGAATTAGATCCTGACATATCTCATGATCCATGATGAACCCGAGGTTGGCCAATTTTTCAATATGGCCAATCATCTTAAGTACATGTCCACTAACAGATCATTCCTTATACCATGTTTGGAATAAGGCACATGACACTTGGAATCTCACGATATGAACGAAAGTTACATACAACTCCTTCAAGTGAAAGATGATGGTTTGAGTATCCATATCTTCGTGAGCTTTCTGAAGTTTGTCCGATATAGAGCCAAGCATTATGCAAACTGCTTGCTCATCATCATCGACGTGTTTCTTCCAAGCATCGAATACATTTTGGTCAGCATCTTATGCGGGTTCAGGGGGAAAAGGTCTTTCAAGAACATAGAAAATCTTTTATTATCGTAAGACAATTTTAAGAATTCTAAACCAGTCATTGTAGTTGTCCCATTTTAGCTTATGCTCATCGAGGATGGAACGAAGTGATACTCTGTTTTCCATTTGAATGTTTGTGAAACATTTTAACACACCTGTTAAGAGAGAATGTTAAAATTAGGAATATGTTTTTCATTAATGTTTCATAATAACATAGGCTTTTAATATTATAAATTTACTCCCACTCAATTGTTTTAAAATTTTAAGCAAATCGTATCAACCCCCAATATGATGGATTTCTTGTGGGCAAGGATCCCATTATCATCATTTCATAACTCCGACTAGGGCCGGTCGTTATAAAATACGATTATTAGGTAGGTTCCCAACCAATTTATGATATAAATCACAATTCCTTGATCGTTGGGTTGGGCAATCAAACATGCGATAGCTTATGCTAGTCCTTGTGGACACTCAATCTTTGCCACTAAGTTATAAGACCACGCCTAAGGGTCGCTGCGTCTTATGACTTAGAAAAGTCAAACCATTGTCAATAGTATGATTTAGGGACAAATTGGTATTGGTCAGTCTGGTAAAGCCTAGTCCAGCCAATACGGTTTAAGCCCTTTGGGTCTATACTTTACAATGGGAGGCAAATTTTAGACTTAAATAATTATTGAAGATTTTAGCAAGTTTAAGTGAATAACTGTCAAATGGATTCCTCCATTGAAAATTCCCCAGAGGGAGGGTGGAGCGAACTCTCTTAAATACCCTTACCTCATAGGCTCTTATCGCCTTGGTGACAGGAATAAACAATAGATCCTCCAAATTAGTCCAACACTTTAAATATGCTTTAAGGTAAGCTTTGAGTAAATGATTATCTAGATGTCTTCACAGCTTTTCCCTTTGGCTATAAAAAGGTAGTGAGTGAAGGAAGACACTAAATCATTATCTAACTCTAGTAATACCTTTGGTTAAATTAAGTTTAGTTTGGAAAGTTTTATTAACGTCTTGGTCCCACCCCACTTGTATCTTTTATAATGTCTTTTATTATAAACAACTGATTTATATTTATTAGCCTTAAAGGTAATAAATCTCTAAGTTCATCACGGAATAATTACTTAGCTAAGGGATAAACAATCACTCTCTATTTCTTAGAAAGTCTCTAGATGCTTGCACCCTAAAATAATCATGCCAATTATAATCATACATAGAATTATCAAGCATATGAGTTTTAATATGTTGGAATTATTTTAGGCATTAAATAACTTTCATTAATATTTAATTATGATATTGCATTTTATTTTATTCAAATATATTTACTATTCACGTTTTTTCTGCAGACTTGTGAACTTTAAATGCAATTTCACAATTTAAATCTTAACTAAATCATGAAAAACGTGTGCCTAAAATTAAGTTCAGGGTGTTAGCTTTCCAACGAACTTTTACACACCCAATTTCGAGTTCAAATGAGTGAGAACTAATCAAAATAAAAATGGCGCACTGATACCACTGTTGGTAAGCGGCCGCGAGTGCGCAGTGGAAAAATAAATAATTAAAATTATGATGCCGCTTTCCCTTTGCCCAAGACCCATTTGTTTTGATTATTCTACAAGCCTAGGCATGTTACTATATATTCTAAGCATAAAATTCATAAAACATGCAAAGAACATAATCCTAAACATGCTAACTATCATAAGAACTCTAATTAAAATAAAGAAAGAAAAAGAGTTACTTGAACCGTAGACTCTTCTAGTCCTCCCTCCAATCTACAAGCTTTTCTCGAACTCAGCAAGCTCTTCCACGTTCCAAAGAGCCACCCAAGTGTGTGGCCTCCAAAGATGCACACACCAAAGCCAAAACTCAACGGCAAGACTACGCCTTGAGTGCACAGGTATTTTGTCCTTTGTGCTAGCCTAGGCAAATACCTCAAAACTTTTTACTCGAGGTTCCTCTAGTCAATTAGACTTAAGGATCCTTAAAATCAGTGGCTTACTCTTAAAACTTTAGAGTTTCTCACTTATATAAACCCAAGATTTGAAAGGTTTGGTGCAAAAATTTGTGAATAATTCTTTGGGTTTATATAGTGCTCCAAAGACAAAAAAAAATTAATTAAGAATCCGATGTGGGATAAAAGACAATTTAATCTTAGCATTGGATCTTAATTTAGTGGTTCAATGAGATTATAAAACCGTAATAAGAGTTTGGGCAGAATTGGAATTCAAAACAAATAACAAAAAAACATTTTTTACTATTTACGCGGTACTATTCACGTGAATAGTATTTTATATTTTATTTTATTCCAATTCCCAAAGTGCCCCTATCGTCATTCACCAATCCCTAAGCCACTATGGAACCTTATAAATGGTATGTTCAATAATTAAACATCACTACAAGAAAAAAGGCCTTTACTGACACTAAGGTTAGTGACACTAGGCTAAAAGTGTCAGAAACGACGTGTAAATGGGCCTATTTCCGTGTTTTTCACTTAAATATCAATAATTACTGACACTATGGTATCAGCGATTTTAGTGTCAGTAATTACTATTACAATAGTATCAGTAAGAAATAAAAAAAAAAAAAAAAAACGCGTAGTTGTCTGGAGTCGAACCAACACCTCGCGGAAGTGACGTTTTTCGCATATATTACTGACACTAGAGTATCAGTAAATTTAGTCTCAGTAAATTAATGATACCTTATTACAAATTTACCTTTAAAATTTTCAAATATTTATTAAGTGTATAAGGATATATTAGTAATTTAAGTTTAACTTAAAAATTAAAAACTAAAAAACTAAAAAATCTAAAGACTAAACCTAGCCTCTCTCTCTCTTCTCTCAAACGAATTTAAAGTTTAAACCCTAAACTCTCTCCACTCCAGCCGCCTCTCGCAGTTGCAGTCGACCAGACCTTCACCATCTCTGCATCTCACCATCCATCGCTTGAGCCGTGACCCATAACCGAGCCTCACTGCAGCTTTGTGCTGTACATAGAAAGGTCTCTATCCAAAAATTTTGAACCGCGAATGAGTTTGTGAATTGTTATTACATTTTCTTTCCACATATTTTGTTATATAACCCAAAAATTGAGCATTATCAATTGGAATGTTATTTCTTGAAGATTTCTCAAATTATCTATTATCTTGTAGATTACTTGCACTTCTTTTCATCGCAGTTCTTTATCACGTGTGCAAAATGTGATTGGCTTGACAATAAGCACGTTGTATTTGGGGTAAGTGATCTAATACTAATCTAGTAATATTTTTCGTTTTTGGTGTGCTAATATATTTTCCAATAAGAATTGCACAACATTTTCTGATGTGTGTTAATAAGAATTGTTATTTCCGAGAAAAGGCTCGCATTAGAAGCCTGGTCAAGGACATGTATTGATGTATGATGTATATTGTTTACTTTTACCCCTGTTTTTCAATCATGGATGGTTGGTGTCGTGACTCGACAATCTAATTCATATATGAAGGTTCTTTCAATCTTTTGCATGGATGGTTGTGTCATCTAATTCATATTCTTGTTTCTGGATAGTTGTATTTTTATGGCTTCTCTGAAATGCTAATTTACTTCTGTTATAGAGGGTGCTGGGAGATGGTCTTTTGGTAGTTAGGAAGATCGAGAACATTGCAGAAAAATAACATTGGATTGGAGCCAATGTTCTTCGTTATTTTACTCTAATGTATGTTTTCTTTAAACCTTTGAAAACTAATTATGAAAATTTTATAAACTTACATCGACAAGGTACATATTATGAACAGGTTAGGTACGTAAAATGGACAAAAAATGGATATATTGTGATAGACTTTCCAGTGAATATCATGTTGGAGTTGATGAATTCTTGGAGTTTGCAATTCTTAATTCTGAAAATCGAATGTTAATTAGATGTCCTTGCGCCCGTTGTTGCAATATGGAGTTTCATACTCCTAAAGAGGTGAAGCTTCATTTGTTTCAGAAAGGCTTTCTCCAAACGTATTTAGTTTGGACTTGGCATGGTGAATCTAAACCTGTATCTCCTTCTGAAAATTGCCAAGACCTTCCACAAAGTCAACGTTTCAGATTTCATGACTATAGTGATGTAGTTGATATGGTTCAAGATGCGTATGAGCAATGTGATAAAGATCATAGCTCTTTCACAGATATGCTTGAAGATGCTGAAAAGCCATTATATCTAGGTTCAGTTAGTTGTGGGTAAAACTTCACCAAAGTCTGTGAAGAGCAAAATATTGGAGGATCCTATTAAAGTTGGTGTGCCAAATGATGATAAAAAAGAACAAAACATTGAAGCAACTTCAAGAATAACTCCAACGAAACCTAAATTGACTCCAAGAAGATCTCCGAGGTTAACTCCTGCAGTAAAGGAACCAAAAAATGAAGTAGTTGTGAAAAAACAAATTGCAAGAAAGCTGGTTCTTAAAAAGAACACGAGGGCAGCTGCACAAACAAGAAAACAAGATAAGAGTCCATACATGCAAATGTTTTTTATGCTTGTTAAGAGCTGTTTTCCGAATTTGATAAAGATTGATTATGACATACCAATTTTTGGTATTACTTGGAAGTCATACTTAGACAAAGCAATTGCGAAGAAATCATGGATTTTAAGGAGGTCTCAAACTGTGCTATTAACATATGGATCAAGTATGTTTTCTTTTACCCCTTTCTTCATTTGTTCTAAATGTTTTATAAATATTTACTTTGTTTTTATGTTTATCTTGTCTTAGGCACTTATACGATGAGATGGATAAAACTGGAACTGCCAAACCAGTTCAGTTTGGAAATTTTGAGATGATACGTCCATCAAAGGTTGCTTTGAAAGAAGGACCTCAATACATTTCAAAACTGTTAGGTATGATAGATTTGGGCAAATCATATTGATCCCATACAACCCAAGGTAATAATTTTTTAATTTTTTTAGTATTCAATTTCAAGTTATGTAATCCAGATTTTTATTACCCTTTCTTTCTTATTTAGCTTTCACTGGGTGCTTCTTGCAATTGACATAGTACGACGCACGATATATTATCTGGATCCTCAGGGGATAATCCTACTGATGAGTTGATGCAAATTGTTAATCAGTTAAGTTATAGTTGTTTTCTCTTTACTTTAACATTGGGTTTATTGTTGCATTATTTATATGATATCCAATTATAATTTTTTGTAGGGGAATTAGAGTGTATCAATCTTTACATTCTAATAAAGAGCGGTAGTGTGACTTGGGTATCTGTGAAGGTACAAGTTATGATATATATATATATATTTTTGTGATATGCAACAATGAGAATATTTAGAATATGTCTAAATGAACTAATATTGATATGATAATTCTTTTTTATAGTGTCCAATGCAGGCCTGGAAGTTTTGAATGCGGTTATTATGTGATGAAATACATGCAGCAAATTGTAACAAATGTGAACATTCTAAAAGACAATGTAAGTTAACAATAGTTAAGTTTTATCACTAGTCAATTAAGACATCTTACTGTTAAAATTCTAACTTATAAATATTTTAAAGTTCAAGGGGATTAATGAGTACACTCTGGAAGATATAACGCAACTCCGTGATGATTGGGCAATATATGTTGCACATATAATGACACAGTATAATGAAGAGGTAATTACAAGGACATGTTTTACAGAGGTGATTATTACTTCCTATTTTTTCACTTTAATTCATGACATATTGGGAAATCTTCTATTCTTGCAGAATACAAATGACAAGGACAACATAGCTATTGTTCGTTGAGTTAATGAAGTAGTATGGTATTTCTCTTTTCTGTAAATTAATACATTCTTGTTTCTACTTTTAGCTTAGAATTTTTTTCCCCAGATTTTTTACTTCAGTGAAAGCAATATGAATCATATCTTTTATTTCAGTTTTATGCCCTGATGGGTTTAATTTGGTGGGTTAATTTGTTTTATTTGTGAGTTTTGCTAGTGGGTAAGATTGCTTTGAGACTTGAAAGTTAAAACAATCATGATGTAAAATATTCTATTAACAGTGTCTCGATGTTCTCTATGTCAGACATGAACTTGGAGATAGTTTTTTACCTGATGAAGTTTTGCCATGTTCTTATTGATACTTGTTGAAACCTTTGGGGATATGGCACCTGTCATCTGATGTGCTTTGAGGTGCAGCATGAATGCTATGGAAGCAGTATTTGATATATTGAGATCTAACATGTTTATCTCATCTATTTTTATGGCAATTACCTGGAATGTTACATTCTAGTACATTTTGAGCTTTGAACTTTTAGTTTCCCGGAATTCCATAATGAACAACTATCTTGTCATCTTGATTTGCTTCCTGCATTTGGAAACAGTATTAGATCATGTCATCTGATAAACTTCATCTGGTTCATGAGATCCTTTTATTTCAGTTTTATGTCCGTCTATATATATATATATATATATGTGTGTGTGTGTGTGTGTGTGTGTGTGTGTGTGTGTGTGTGTTTGTGTTATTGATTTGTTTGTTTTGGTGATTATGTAGCGGTATAAAGATACAACCTTGTTATTATGGATGCCATTTGGTTTTTTATATGCATGCTCTTAGGTTGTTGGTATGGTTATTGTCAATAAGTGCTTTATGTGACAAAAATTAGATTAGGGTTATATTTTGTATTTTTATTTGGATGTATTTAATGTTTTTATTATGAAGATATCGATTTTTTTTGGAAGTCCATCTAATTCTTAACATTTGGTTTATAATTTCAGATTTTGTGCCAGATATCATATTGTTGGGGGATTGTTGCAGGCTTCTCAACAAGTATCATGAATTTTGGGGGGGGCATGACATTTTGATGGGACTTTAAGAGTAGTTTTTGAAATATATATATATTAATTAAAGATTGTCTATGGAGTTTTTGTATTCATCATGTGATACTGTTGAATTGATTAATACGATTAATCTATTATATTGCGAATTTATATAAATGTAATTTTTTAGTTTTTTATTTCATTGAGTTGGTATATTTATATATATATATATTTTATGATTAATTTAATTACAAAAAATAAGAAATATAATTGTGAAATAATACGATTTTTAAATTTTAAAAGATATTGACGGATATTGATACTATAGTAACAATAATTACTGACACTAAAAATCAAATATATGCGATATACTGATACTGCAGTAACAAAATTTACTGACACTATAGTATCACTAAATACTGATGATATAGTGTCAATAATTTACTGACACTAAAATAGTGTGAGAGATTACTGATACCATAGTGTCAATAATTTTCTGATACTACAGTATTAACGTTTACTGACTAAGAATCACTGACACTAGAAACTAGTGTCAGTGATTTCTGGCTGCGGCAACACTGACACATTTATATAGTGTCAGTAAAACCCTTTACTGACACTAATTTAGTATCAGTAAAAGCCTTTTTTCTTGTAGTGCAATATTGAACCATTTTAACAATTCCTACAGTAATCATATATGCTGTTAAATATTGTATGTGCACATTAACCATTGATTTCGACTTTGTTGTGTGTGACCTTTTGGGTTCCCCTCAGTTGGACATGAAATGAATCGTGGATAATTTAATCGAACATAATTATCCTCCAATCAGATGGTCGTTCGATTTCAATGACCAAGGTTGACATCTAGCAACATGCCAAGGCCCCCAAATGAGAAGGAAAGATATATATACCCATTCTGTATGCGCTTTACATATGATACGGTCTCTCGCCTCACTGTATCCCCACCTATTGACCTAGGGTACGGAAAGTGTCTACCCATATGGTCAAAGGTATGATGTTGATAGTGTCATGAATCGTGCTAACCCTAGAATCTCACATGATTCTTCCAATGTGGCCACAGTCTCAAGCACTGATCACATATATCAACCCCGCGAACTGGAATACTACTCTTATAATAAAAATATTATCCGAGAGAGTGGCGATTCTCTGTTCTATCTTTACAAACTTCATATGTTTCAACAATTGACCCAAACATACCCTTATGACCAGATCTTTTGAACCGAGGAAGGAGAATGTCAAAGTTATTTGATCCATACATAAGATTGTAAAGACCTCAAGTCTAAGGACTAGTCATATAATCGATACATGAAAGTTCTCACAGACACATGGGATAAACACTCCATATGAAAATTTTCGGCGGTCAGTTCGATTGACACGAGCAACTCATGCATCCATGTGATACACCAAGCGGACGGATCTCCGCTAGTAGCCTATGAGATCGGTTACCCCCACTTAAGGGCGGATCATATCATCATGCTAGTCTCTCCGATGTGAACGCCTAGATTATTCACAAAACTATGACTATGAACATTTAAGAGTAATGATTCTCATAAGGCGTGGAAGCCATCGTCTTATTACTCCAAGGGCATTATTACAGTGTTGATGATTCATATAAGTTATGTAAGACACGTATAATAAAGATTTCATCTTTATTAATTAATGAAAATATTACAAATACATGTACATATAGCCCATCCACAGTTGGGTATAGGGCATATCCCTAAAAAGTAGTAGAATATAAAAATTTTAGTTCCTAACTACCCCATAAAATTTTCCAAAAGTGACTAAGGAATTTAACATCACGATATGAAACTATACTACGTCGAATCTCATGGAGCCATACTACTTTTCTAAAGAACAAGTCAGTAATATTAGTGGCATAATTTTTATGACATGCTATAAAGTGTGCCATCTTACTGAACCTATCAACCACTACAAATATGGAATCTCTACCCCGCCTAGCCTTAGGTAAACCCAATATAAAGTCCATTGATACATCTACCCATGGCTCACTAGGTATAGGCAATGGTATGTACAAACCATGCTGGATAACCTTAGATTTAGTTTTTTTACAGTTAAGCATTTATCACACAAACGCTCAATACTCTCCATATTTTAGGCCAATATAAATGTTCACTCAATACTCCTAAGGTCTTGGAAATTCCGATGGGCCCTCATTGAACCTGCTTATTCGCTTCCCTAAATAACAACTCACGCATAATACAAACACGAATGTCAAATCTATTTTCCCTAAATAGAAACCCATCATGTTGGTAGAATTTACTAAAGGTATACTTTTCACATGTAGCGTAGATAGTACTATAGTCAGTATCACTTGCATAAAGTTCTTTAAAAAATTTAAACCCAAGCATTCTTGCACTCAATGAAGAAAGTAAACCATACCTTCGCGATAGTGCATCAGCGATAATGTTTTCCCAAAATTGTTTGTAACGGATTATATATGCGTGCGTGTCATTTGTTAATGAATCAAAGCACCCTTGGAGGATTAGGCCAAACAAACCCCTCGCAACAGATAGAATCCCAAGAACTGTGAATTTGATTTTGTTGATCAAAATCCTTCCAAGGCCACAAAGAAGAACCACAAAGAACTTACTTTAAGAAACCTTAAGATGAACCTTGTTGTGTTATGCTAGCACGGAGACGCCACTAAGGTTGCCACGCCTTAGATAAGTCATTGCATGAAATAAAGGGAATCTCTCCTCTCTAAGCATTTTGGACATAGCCAAGTTTTCAAAGTTGAAGCAATTTTTGAAATTGGTCATTCATTTCTTTAAGAAGATAAGTTATATTCTACAGTCAATGAAAGAAATCCTAATGGTTGGAAAATGACTAAAACATCCTCAATGGTTATAACTAATGGCTACTTAAAGGCTATGCCCTTAATAGTCATTTAACAACCTAGACAACTTTCCATAAAAGTCAAAAGTAAGAAAAACTTAATAAAAAAATTGCCAAAAAGTCAATAAATGAAAAAAATTAAAATCATGAAAATCCAACAAAGGTAGCAGTTTTTCAAAGCCATGGTCAAATTATCTCCTTGACACAAAATTCACCAAAATTCTTGGCTTTCATGTATATAGGCCAAATGATGTGTTTTGAACCTTAATAAGTCTTGTCTTGGCCGGATATTTGGTGTTCAAGTTAATTCGGCTTGATTCATTAAAAATTGCTTCTACGTTAGGCTTGCATCATTCTCATTTATTTTAATCTGGTTCTTTAGGTTTGAATGTTTTCCCTGGATCATGTCATTCTGACTTCTATCATAGTTGTCGGTGTGGCCAATCCTGAATTCCCTTTACCTTTTCTACATTAACTTCGATGCCATCTGCACTTACAACAAAACCAAGGAAAAAATTCTATCCATTCAAAAGTGTACTTATCAAAGTTAGCATACAATTTTTCCGTCCTTAACACTTCAAGAACAAGCTTCAAATGAGTAACATGCTCATCTATTGTTTTACTGTAAACTAAGATGTCATCAAAATAAACTACAACAAACTTACCTATAAATTCATAATAACATGATTCATCAATCTCATAAATATGCTAGGTGAGTTTGTAAGACCAAATGGCATAACTAACCATTCATACAAGCCATACTTGTTCTTAAATGTAGTTTTCCACTCATATATCTCTGTCATGCGAATTTGATGGTGATGATGCAATTCAATCTTACAAAAAAACTTTGGAACTATGCAATTCATCCAACAAGTCATCAATTATAGGAATATGGTGACAATGTTTTACCATCATATTATTTATTGCTTGACAATCAATGCACATATGCCACGTCTCATCTTTCTTAGGAACTACATGAATTGGTACCGCACAGAGGCTCATAAATTCTCTGACATACCCTTTCTGAATCAACTCCTACATTTGCCTTTGAAGTTCATTTTTTTCCTCGAGATTGGTTCGGTAGGCTGGTCTATTGGGAATGAATGTCATATGTATGAAATTTATCTGGTGCACAATACATGTAATGGGTGGAAGCCCACTAGGAATGTTCTCTGTCAGCACATCACATAATTCCTGCAAAAGTGATGAAATGGACATAGGAAGTGACAAGAATCCAACCACTCAAAGAACAATATATATCCTGACCAGCTATATGGTAGAGCCTTTGCTAGTACCCACAGGGCTAATCACACATTAGAGAGCTAAGAAGATCAGAGACACGATGGCGGGGCAAGCACGGAATGCCATGGTTGAGTGTGATAGACAACTCCAAGGTATATTGGCGTCACATGATGGCTTCTACGGAGTCGGTCCAAAGCTATTCCACTTGACCTAGGTCATACCTGATTAACACACCATCAATTCAGAAGTCAAGTTTATTTTTTATGAATGAAGTCGAATCATGCTCAACACTAATTATTCGAGTTACATGAGGCTTAATGCGCTTGATACATATCATTTGGGCATTGTTACAAGAGTTCTACAAATTTACACATCATTTTAGGGTTTTGTGTCAATGAGACAATTTGGTCAACATGTATTTGAAAAACTTGCCATCTTTGTCGAATTGTTTTCTTTGCTAACTTATTGCTTTTAACCAATTTGATGACTTTAGTAAGCTTGCCAACTACTTGTTTGACTTTGGTAAGTTTCTTTTTACTTTTAAGGGCATTTTAGTAACTTGTCTTGTACTATATATTGTAACTTGTTTTCCTTAATGAAATTAATGACCATTTTAAAAAATTGCTTCAATTTGGAAAGCTTGACTATGGCCAAAATTACTTAAGGGAGGGATTCCCATTATTTCATGTAATTTGACTTATCTAATGCATGGAAACCTTGGCGGCATCGTCGTGCTAGCATAACACTACAAGGAATCATCTTAAGGTTTCTCAAAGACAAGTTATTTATGGCCTTCTTTGTGGCCGTGGAAGGCTTTTGTTCCTAAAAAATTAAATTCACGGTTCTTGGGGTTCTATCCGTTGTGTGGAGTTTGCTTGGCCTAATCATCCAAGTGAGTTCCTCACGAGGAAGCAAAAGGTTGGTGTTAGCAATACAAACATATACAAAAATCACGATCCTTACATACTAGCAAAAGAATAAGCTTGCTAGCCTTAAAAGCTCTTATTGTTTCACCCTAACCTATGTAGAAGCTCTTTTTTCACTCACCATTTTTCCCCTTAAGTTCACTCACACTCCCCTGGGTAACAATCACGGCCTTAGCCTTCATTTCCTTACTAGGTTAGATCACACTCCCCTAATGTGTTTTCTCCAAGACTGTGTTGCACTCTATTTATTTATATCTCTCTCAAGTTGTAACTTCATTTGATCCTCGTGGACTTGCCCCGGTGTAAGTGTGTATAAGGTAATGGGTTTTCTATTATGCTGAAAGGAATACTTATTCTTTAACCCATCATGTATAACCCTCTTATAAAACTGCCACAGCTTTCCTAAAGGAATGTGTCATGCATGCATGGGTATAACATCACACAAAATGTTATCAGTATAAGGCCAAATGGTGAAGCTCAATAATACCTACCTAGTCATATGTACTTCTCTATAATAATTCAACCACTACAACTTATAAGGATTGGGATGCTTCAAGTAATTTAATCCCAACCTCTCAACTAAAGATGTACTTGGGACATTAGTACAAGTGCCCCTATCAATGATCATACTACACCCATTGCAGTTCACTTGGCATCTAGCGTGGTATATATTTTTCCTATGTTGATCACTCTCATCCTCAATAATTTGTACACTATGGACCGCAGCTATAGATAAACCATAAACAAAGTACCCCACTTTATTTGCTCTCTATTGACTATTTAAGATTACTAACTTCAGACTTAAATCATCTTTTGTATAACACTCATACACCAAGTCTGAAGGCAAATGAGTAATCTAGGGTAATCAAGACAACACACAATATGCGATATTAAAATGTAAGAACCCGTAACTGGAGATTCTACCGGTAGGGAATAGGCCATCATATCCCCCTATGCCTTTAACCATCTAACTGTGATCAATATTGTTCAACTCATCACAACAATAAGTTCATGCATAGGGTCAATTACCCAACTCAATAATCATAGAAATGCATCTCTAGTTTCCATACATTGTACTCAAAAATACATTACATTACAATTCTGATGTTTGACACACTCAACGACTAATACTATGCAATGTATGTCATGCAACTTTTATTTGACACTAACTGTGATGTCTTCTTGACTCAACACTGAAGTGACTGCCATCAGTATCCATCCTCTCGAGCTCGCCCTTCAGGTTTACTTGCAAAATAAAATACTAGGAGTGAGGGTTAGATCGTTTGAATGACCTAGTGAGTGTACAATTTAAGATGGAAATGAAAAAATTTATGAAAATCCATGGTTCTAAAACAAAATTCAAATTGAGAAAAACTGTCTTTCCTGAAAACTTTTTTTTTTAAAAAAAATCTGAATATATCCATTTCTATAAAACAGAGTTTTCTCAAAAACTATATTATTAAGGCTCATTTTTTTTCGAAAATCACATATCTTTGAAAACCATAAATATGAGAAATCATTTGTCTCATCATCAGAAATATCATCTAGCATTATGTACATTATCCCGTGGTCATGGGCATTACGTCTCGCCGTCCCCCAAGCCATTAAACCAGTAAACAGTGGTGCTATCAATGCCACCAACATGTCTCTGAAATCCAGGTCTAAGGGTGTTACGTCTCGCCAACACTCTAGCCTAATGCCCAGGATCTAGAGGCATCTATCATCTCTAGTCTTGTATCTCGTGTGCATATATCTATATCCAGATTGGTTACCGATTTTCGTATTACATACCTGTATCAAGTTACATCTGAGGTGGGTTTTTCCCCCATGCCTCCAAATCATAAAAGCATACATTTGTAATCATTTTTCACCATCAAAGTATTAATCTGAAACTAAGCTTTATCAAAAGCTTAAATCATAATTTTCAACTCGCTTGAAATCAACAATTCCAAGTATAAATTTATCAGATCAAGATCTGTAAAATTGTAATATGAAAACATAATTAAAATTATGAAATAAATACTCCCAATTAAGGGAAAATATCCACTCACGGTGCTATGAAAAGTTAGGGACAGTACATGGCGTGGGTGACCTTCGAGTATTCTGACGTCGATCTAAAGCCAAAACAGCGTTAGCTTTCTTTCCTTATAACTCAGAATTTTTCATCACATGAAAGAATATACAATGCATTGACATTACTATACTGGAGTGTTGGAGATATCTAGTGTTGAAGATAATCTAGGGTATCTATGAATTTTACGGGCTTAGATTTGGAGTTGTACAAATGCGGTAGCGGAAACTTTTATTTTACTAATCGCTAGAAAATTCACTGCTTGATTTTGAATTTTTAAAATTCACTATAATTATGGGGATGAATCTGAATCTGAATTCTGAACTTTTACTGGAGTGATCCATAATGTATCTAGTTTATGTAGGTTTTTACAGTTCTTAATTCCGATATCATAAACAAAAGTTATGGACTGATGTTCAGGGGCTCTGCAACTGGAAAAACTGGGCACATGGGCAGCAAATTGCCCAACTTCAAAAAATTGGTTTGGTCTCATCTTAAGTCCAAAAATTCTAAATTTTGGATATGTTACTCACCTATATATCTAGTTTTTCCAGAAATTTACTCTTCACCAATCAAATACTACAAACTTGACTTATAAGTAAATATCCACAACCTGTATGGATAGCATCCTATTCCAACACCATTATTTAACTTCCTTATTTCGCCCTCTCATTTAATCCTTCCAACCCGACGACCCCAATAGAATTTTCATTATTATAAGTACTCTACATAACATAAAAATCATGTTTAATTTCATAATTTAATATGAACTTGGCATTTCATCAAACACTTGGTGTGCCAAGTGCACAAACTTCACCATTTCTATAACACAACACAACATTAACACTACTCATGTTATAACATTTTCTACACAAAAACCAACATAAACAGCCCCACTTACTGACTTGGAAATTCAAACAGCCCTAAAAGTTAGGAAAATTGGGCATTCTACAAAAAAAAAAAAAAAACTAACTCCATGATACTATAGCGTGAAATGCATGATATACATGAATAAGCATCTCTACTAATCATATCAAATGTATCAATCTCCCTCTTAGG
The DNA here is from genome assembly GCA_019454045.1 of Zanthoxylum bungeanum. Taxonomy (NCBI): domain Eukaryota; kingdom Viridiplantae; phylum Streptophyta; class Magnoliopsida; order Sapindales; family Rutaceae; genus Zanthoxylum; species Zanthoxylum bungeanum. The sequence continues at coordinate 24,994 of SKCR01045517.1, read as the reverse complement.
GTTCACCACATGTGATTTTAGGTAAGAAATAAATCCATGCTTGAACTCAAAACAAGAAAAGAAAAGATATTAGAAGCTTACATGCTTGAAGATGGACTTATAATCATCAAATTTGCTTGAGAAAAAAAATGGATGCAACTTGAAGAAAATGGCGTGGGGGAGCTTCTCAGAATCTTAATTTATTTATTTTTTACTTTTGTTGAATAAAATAGGAGATGATAAATAATAGAGGGCTTATATAGTGAGAGCTGATTTTTGTGTGAAAAAAATTGGTTAAGTAATGCCACATGTCTAAATCTAAAATAGCCACGGAATTCATTATTCATCCGTGAATGATCTGTAATTTTGACTAAATTCTTGTTCGAATTTATGAAAATGGTCAATATAAAAGTTGTAGGATTTGGTCTAAGCTTTTGAAGATATAGAATTCAAAAATTGGAGATCACACGAAAGAGATATGGTCCAAATACTAAGAACTGTCTGTATTGAATCTTATAATGAATTTCATATCGGTAATTCAAAGAATTTGTCAAATGTCCAAAAAGTAATTTCATGATTAAATTTTAAGAATTATGTTATCCATTACTTAGTAGTCATCGAAAGAGTCGTCGAAATTATCGGGGTGTTATATGCCCCCCAAATAGGATTATCCTCGAATCCCCTTAAGAATTGGAACTCTGAATTTGTCTGGGATACTGAATAAAAAATAGTTACCACAAGTGGCTAAATTCACACCCTATCTTCTATACCACCGAATTCTAACTAGTCGTATACTCAAAGCAAACTCTACTCTATTAATAATACTGCACTACTTCGCGACAACCTCCTATAAGTGTCGTCATATTAAGGGCAATGCAACTCTCTTGGCGGACCATATATGCATAATTCAAAAATCATATTTGGGGATGTACTCCAATCGATCTATGCGAACTTTTATTCCGCTGTAAAATATTGTGTTATCCGGGTTCAATTGGCTTAACAACTATAATCCTTGTCAAAACGTTCGTTTATCACTTGACTAGCAAACATATGTACTCTTTTTCTTAACTTCACATCTATTTAAAAAAAAAACACCTCTTGCCATGCTGGCACATACTGCATTAAATTTCTCGGGTTCCAGTGGATAATCTCTTATATTCTTGACTGTGAGATGATTCTTCGTATATAATCAATGAAATTTCAACTAAGCACTCTATACAACCTTCATGTTATAACCATTATCATCCATTACAGAAATCTCATTTCTAACCCTCTAATTGTACTCAACATCTAACTCGATTAACTGCATGAGTTATCAGTTCTAATTTGATACTTCTTAGGACTTTTCAGATGATTGCTCCTAACTCATACCTTTTTTACCTATAGTAGGCTCAACAATTTATTTGACCATATCAGCCATAACTTCGGGTCCTTATTGGTTGGCATTTCCAGTCTTCAGTAATACTATCGTCTCCATGAGTTTCGCTTTAACTCTGAGTTAACATATGCAGAGTAGTTCTTATTGCATCACACCATTTAGCATACTTGATATTTCCTTAATTCCACATGATCGATCTGGTCTAAGTAATTTTCATTTTAGTTTGTCTATTTAACTCTTTATTTCTATTTTCTCAGTTTCAACTAGTGTCAGTTCAACATTCATGTTCTCATGTCTCTATCTATCTCTGGGGCTGAGGATCTCATAGTTTATGATCAATCTTTTTTTGTGTTCTAAATTTATCATTATAGATTCCCAATACCTCTTAACTCCAAGATATTAACTCTGGATATAACTCTGATAGTAACCTTCAGAACAAGGTACTTATATTAAGCTTAATTGTTCATACATTTGTGTTTAAACTGTGTCTTACTATTAACGTCAATGATGTCAATGTGGCTCTTGGTTAATGCTCATACTTATAGAGTTGAGGTGGGTTTTTCCCTCACAGTGTTATGATAAATCAGGGACAGTACATGGCGTGGGTGACCTTTGAGTATTTTGACGTCAATCAAAGTCAAAATAATGTTAGCTTTCTTTTCTATATAACTCATAATATTTTCATATCACATGAAAGAATTTGAATACATGGAAACTTAATCTCTGGAGTGTTGGAGATATCTATGGTATCTATGATTTTACGGGCATAGATTTGGAGTTGTACAAATGCGGAAGTTGAAACTTATATTTTCTAATCGCAAGAAAATTTACTACTTGATTCTAATTTTGAAATTTCACTGTAATTAATTGGGGATGAATCTAAAGTTGAAATTTTTCTGGAATGGTCCATTTTTTATCTAGTTTTTGAAGGTTCTTACAGTTTTCAATTCTGATACCAGAAACTCAAGTTATGAATAGAAGTTCTGGGGCTGTGTAACTGGAAAAACTGGGCACATAGGCAGTAGATTGCCCGATTTCAAAAAATTGGTCCGTATCGAAATTTCATAAATTTTCTATATGTTACTCCCTATGTATATATTTTACCGAAAAATTTACGCTTCATCAATCAGATATTACAAACTTGACTTATAAGTAAATATTCACAACCTGTCCGAATAACATCCTAATCCAACACAATTATTTAACTTCCTTATCTCGCCCTCTCATTTAATCCTTCCAACCCGACAGAATTTTCATTACTATAAGTACTCTACATAACATACAAATCATATTTAATTTCATAATTAATATGAACTTGGTATTTCATCAAACATTTGGTGTGCCAATTGCACAAACTTCACCATTTCTATAACACAACACAACATCAACACTACTAATGCTATAATATTTTCTACACAAGAACCAACACAAACAACCCCCTTACAAAATTGGAAATTCAACAGCCCTTACAAGTTAGGAAAATCGGGAATTCAACAAAAATAAAGTTAACTTCATGATACTATAGCGTGAAATGCAGGAAAACATGAATAAGCATCTCTACTAATCATATCAAATGTATCAATCTCACTCTTAGGGTTCACCACATGCGATTTTAGGTAAGAATAAAATTCATGCTTGAACTCAAAATAGGGAAAAGAAAGGAGATTAGAAGTTTACATGCTTGAAGACAGACTTGTAATCATTAAATTTGCTTGAAAAAACAATGGAAGAAACATGAAGAAAATGGCGTGGGGAAGCTTCTCAAAATCTTTTTTTTTTTCATTTGTTGAAGAAAATAAGAGATGATAAATAAAATAGGGCTTACATAGTCGGAGCTGATTTTTGTGTGAAAAAAAATGGTTTAAGTAATGCCACATGTCAAAATCTAAAGCAGCCACGAAATTCATTATTCATCCGAGAATGATCTGTAATTTTGACTAAGTTCGAGTTATAATTTAGGAAAATGATCAATATAAAAGTTGTAGATTTTGGTCTACGCTTTTCGAAGACATAAAATTGATAAAAATTGAAGATCAGACGAAAGAGTTATGTCCCGAATACTAAGGACTATATGTATTGAATCTTATAATGAACATTTCGTCAAATGTCCAAAAAGTAATTTCATGATTAAATATCAAGTATTATGTAATCCATAATTTAATAGTCATCGGAAGAGTCATCAGAATTATCAAGGTGTTATATAAAATAAACACTTTGATAAATGAATAATGCATCATTTTATTTCATAAAATATAATATCGTTTACTTACATTAAGCTCTAGGGCATATATCCCAAAATAGCTATTAGGAATCACATGTGAGTCATTCAATATTCGCTCCAACGAATACCCACATATTTATATGAGCTTACCTTTCTCATGTACATTAGGTTAGACCATTTTGAACTCAAATTATAATATACAACATGTGCTAGTCTTATAGGTTATAGGAATTTGACCGTATTCCAAAACCAACCATTATGAATATTTACTTTAAGAATAGTTTATAATAGTAATACTATCATAATGTCAGACCACCAAGTGTCTAGTATTACTACATGACTATTCTAAGGTCGATGTCATTCTCAGCATATTTATATATCAATCTAATATGCATTTTGACACAATAATTACCATTAACAAGGTTGAAATGAAATAATAGTTATTTTGTTAATAAATAATAAAATGTAATGTATACTATATTATTTGGATTAGTGCTCCAAGCACCAACTCCTATAAAAATAGATCATGTCATGCATGTAATTTTATTTCTTACTGAAAATCAGGTCATTTAGAATTCTTATGAATTTTACAGAATTCAATTTTGAGTTACGTAACCAACGATATCAAAATTCAAAATCTGTCTTAATGCTAAGAATTTACTGCATATCGACTATCTTCAAAAAATCATTGTGATCAACTGGTAAAAGATTTAGGACTGAGGTTTTACTATAACCCGGTAATCCCGATGACATGTACGTTGTCAGTGTTGGAATTTTCTAAGCATCCCAAGATCATTTCAAGCAGTGAAAAACATGTGAATACAATCAACGAAGTTGCGGAATACTTACATCGATCGGTTGAGCGTTGCTACGACGAACAAAAACTTATTTTTCTGCCTCCTCCAAGCTCAGCAGTGAGCTTTCTGGTTGTCCTCATTTTCGCCATGTGTGGTCCTCCAAGCAAGCTCCAAGCTTTGTTAAATGATCCAAGCTCATGGGTGGTTTCCCTATCACCTTCGCATGTCTCTTGAGTGCTAGCTCTTGATGTTTTGCCACAAAAAACATCACACTTTGCTTCCCTTTTTCCTCATTGGCTCTCGGCAAACCAGAAGAAAAATGGCCCTTGTTGGGCGTGAGAGAGAAGAAGAAGTTTGGCTCCAAACCGTGTGTAAGAAAGAAAAAAGAGATGGAAATGTGTATCAGTTAATTGAATTCTAAAATCAATTCAACAATGATTTGACGCTTGATGTGACTAGCGATTTGATGGTTGATTTGACTTGCGTGCCGCACTCGAATTCGAAATGCGAATGCGATCGCAAACAATCCCGGGCTCGGGTTCGCTAATTCCAAATTAACGAATTTTCTGTTGCGACTTAATTAAATGATTATGCCTAGTGAAATCACTATTCATATCGCTAACGAATTAATTCTAAATTAATTCGTTCGTCCGAATTAAAATCTAATTTTAATTCCGCCTCAAAATACAATTTCGTATAATATATTGAATATATTATTTTATCGATTAATTCCAAATTAATCATTCTATCTCTTTAATTGATATTTTATCCCAGATAAAATATCTCCGCAATTAATCCCAGATTAATTTTCTCTCTCATTTAATTAATCCCAGATTAATAAAGTGCGAGTCATACGTCATCGGTGAATCTTCGGGAAGCGAACCATGAGATCCCCGGATATGTTGGCAGTAAATTCGATCGTCGGACTATCCGAACACGTAAGTACCGAGTACTACGTTTATACCGATTTACAAGACAAGGTTGGCTTCTAGCAAAGCGTCATGCCTACCCAATTCTCCAGAAACATGCTTACAGGAATAAGCGATCTATATCAGGCGTAGTATACGTAGTATTGCATATTTCGATCCAGTATCGGATGTCACGTGCTAGGCCTGGGGCTGGAATTGTGTCTGCCCCGTACGAAGCACATGTCGGATGTCTGGTAACTAGTCTCTATAATCGGATAAACATGACCTTATCATTTTATCCCGATGACTGCAGTACATAAGAGTACTAGTACCGTATCCTACGTGACCATCATCTCCATATGACTGGAGTGATACTTCCGTCTTGACATCACACCCAACACACTACGATTCTCAATATACCCAGCAGAGGAGTACACAGAACCTGTTAAAGCCCTGGACGACCAAAACCAAAGCATATTGATTGTCGCAAGTATTAGCGGTGCAAGTCTCAAGTTAAGACCAAATACACCTACCCTGATTTCGAACTTCCATAGACACATAGTCATACTACCAATGGAATTCCGAGGGGGTCTATCCAGAGCGAAGCTGTTTCCCGTACCATCGGTAAAACATAACCTCCTATTACACTTGCATGAGTATCCTATACTCAAATATATGAGAACTATGCCGTTATGCCCTCACAACACGCACAGGTGTAATACTAGTCTTTTACGCATTATCGATGTCCAATCTTGATAATACTCTGACTAGGGATATTTAATGATTTATCCTTCGTAGATTGATACTGTCACATATCTTCTCAATCCAGGAACAAATCACAGGGACCTCCTATCATTTATACATCTTGGTGATCTAATCACAAATGATAAGAGTGAAATCTCATTTGTCACATAGTTAATTTTTACATCAACACCATGATCTGTACAAATAGTGATGTTATGGGTCATAATTGTCCAACAATCTCCCACTTGGCCTTTAGCCAATTAGTCGAGTGTCTGACACCCGAACTTTGTACGGTTGGCTCAAACTGCTGAGAAAAGGCTTTCGTCAGCGGATTTGAATGATTATCATCTGATGCGATTTATTCGATCATCACATCGCCATGATGTGTGATCCAAACAAATCAGATGAATATCGAAGTATGTATCTGGATCGTTGATGAGACCATTAATTCTTTAGCTTGCGCTGAAGCCTAGCTCAGCTGCTAACAGAACTATATCTAATCTAATTAGATTTTTTTATCAATCCAAAAGGCTTGTATTGCTGCCTCAGCTGCAGCAATAACCCGCATTTGTTGTTTATTCGGTAACAATATCTTGCTTAAAAGATTTCCAGCTCACTGTACCGTTATTCAAACTGTATAGTACCGTTTTGTGACTTATAGTCGTTTTATCGGTTAGGAAACTTGCAGTAGTGATCCCAGTCACTTCAAGTTCTCCATCTCCATAGTTTTAAGATAGCATCCTTAGATCTCTAAGATACTAATGGATGTTCTAAATATCAATCCAGTGTCTATCACTTGGATTGGCCTGTTTGTGAATCCATATGCTCAAAGCGTATGAGACACCAGGTCGCGTACATTTTTCAATGTACGATTTCTCGGAGAGTTTTCATGAAATCAAAGCTTTCACCGATTGTTTTGGGAATATCATTTCCAAGAAATGACATATTATCATTATTTTATAGGACATTTATTGTCAGTGCGCTCCCACTAACCTCCTTATATACATAAGAATCATTTCGTTTTGAATTAAATCATACTCCATTATGATTACATCAAAACGATAATTGCAAGAACATAGGATTGCTTCAATCCAAACATGGATCGAATAACTTGCAAACCCTGTTTGCTTGTTATTGTACGACAAAACCGACAGGATATTGTAAACATCCTCCAAAAGGTTTCCTTTTAAGGAAAGTGATTTTCCCGTTCAGCTGTCATATTTCATAAATGTAACTTATAGCATTACCAAGCATTATCCAAATGGATTTACCGTGGCAACAGGTAAAATGTTTCATTGTAATCAACATAATGTTGATAACGATACCTTTCCGCCAAAAGCCTAGCTTTATACGTTGGTATGTTGCCACCCATGTATGTCTTCCTTGAAGACTTATAAGTACCAATAGGCACAATCTCTTGCTGTACATCAACTAGTATCCAAACTTGTTGATATACATGGGATCCATTTCGGATGTCATGGCACTTTGCCATAATAGGGAGTCGATACCTTGTATCACTTCCTCATACGTAGTCAGTTGGTATACCTAAAAGATTGACATCTTTACGAGGTGAGATCAGAAAACCATACCCCAGGTTGTTTTCTGACTCTCTCCGACATACGTGGTTCTTGTGTATTCGAAGATTATTGGTATAGTTTCATCCTTGATGAACTATATGTGTTCCATTAAGGATTCGGTGCCTGGAATAGTATTACTCTAATTTTCATCGAGTTTTACTATCCTCCCACTTACCACTGTATATAGGTATTCCTCTTAGGAAAACCGCATGGCGAGCAACAATTAAATTTTTCTCTTGTGAGTTGTATAAGTACTATACTTTTGGTATCCCTAGGATAACCTACAATTCGCACTTATCCATTTTGGGTTTTAGTTTGGTATCATCCAAACATATGCCTAGCATTCCCAAATCTTCAGGAATGAGAAAACCCAGTTTCTTTCCTGTTAATATCTAATATGAATTCTGTCAAATAGATTATTATGGAACCTTATTCAAAATAAGTTCTGCACTATTTATGCGTATCCGTTGAAGGAAATGGTAGCTCAGAGCGACTCGTGATTAACCTTATCATGTCCAATAAAATTCGGTTACTCTGTTCGGACACACCGTCAATTTGACGTGTTCTGGGAGGAGTCCTCATTGAAAGAATACAATACTCTTTCAAGTATATTAGAAACTTATTGCTTAAGTATTTTCCATTATGGTCTTACCGTGACGGTTTAATACTTTAGCCGATCTGTTTGTCTATTTCGTGTCGAAACTGTAAAATTTTCTGATATGTGTTTCAAAAGAGACACATAACCATAATGCGATGCCACATCCGTAAAGGTCACGAAATATTCATATCCACATCTAGCCTAGCTAGACATGGGCCCACTTGTTTCACTATGAACTAGGGCTAACAAATCGGTGGCATTTTCACTTTTACCAAGTAAAGGTGTTTTAGGCACTTTGCCCAATTAACTAGATTCGTAGACTTTATTTGAATAGAATCAAATCAGTCCAAGTACCCACTCTTCAAAAGTGTGGATATATGATTCTTGTTTTAGTTGTGTCCCAGACAACAATGCCACAATTGAGTTTCTTCTGATCAAATCAGTTGGAGCTATTTGTTTGTCATGTTTATGTTTGAGATTTATTTATATTCAAAATATAAATTCTGTTATTCACATCTCATGTTTTCATCTCAATATCATCTTTATAAAATAAAACACTTTAGTGTTCTAGAATATAAAGGTTCACCCGCAGCGGGTTAAACACTGATATAGAGATAATACTTCTAGTCAAACTAGTTACATTATAACAGTTTCCAAATTTAGGTACAAACCTGCAGGTAGTTCCTAAAGTATGTATCTACGGTTGAAACAGCGATTTTCGTCCCGTTTCCAATTCGCAGAATAATCTCAACTGAATTCAGTATCCTGCTCATAGCAGATTCTGAACATCAGTACATATTTATGTACCACACTAAGTATTTAAAATCCAATTTTTAATACTAGAAGTGAACATAATATGACAAATATATTTGAAGTCAGAGCCTTGCTCGTCTTCAATACCTTCATGTCTGCCTTGTCCAAACGACAGTCACACTTCCACGATCCCGTTTGCCATATTTTGGCAGACATTTTGGGATATGTCATTTATCTTCCCAGAAGATTATAATGATTTTGCCTTTGCCCTTTTCCACATTCCAGAAGCCTTTGGCATAGCCTCGGGTTTCTAGAATATCGAAGTAAGGTGCGACTAGCGCTACTTGCCATATTGCAAACTTTGACTTTGTCTCCTTGAGAATAGCCATTAACTCTCCAAGAGTTATTATTGCAATTTTAGTACTTCTAAAATCTAAGTATAGATTTATGAAGATCCTTCAATTTCAGTATCATACTTTAAGGATATAATCTTTAGTTCTGATTAAGAAATTAAGGAGTCTACTATGACAAGCTTAATAGATTAAACACTAAAGTTATCATTACATGAATCTTCCAAAGATCATGCTCTACTATTTCCTCAACTTCGGGCTTAGGCTTAATATGTTATTTTATCAAATAAAGTAACTTATTATTTTCCAGGACCATCCTGAAATTTTATTCCCAATTTGAAAATTAAACCATTTAAATACGTTTTCCCTAGGATTATGTTTTAAATGTCAATCTTTCAATTTATATCTTGATTCTAATAGTCCAACTATTTAATCAACGATTTAGGTACTATTCATTATAATGATTACTATAGTCAAACTATTTAATCAACTATAATTTAATAGGTTGAATACAGTCCAACTGTTAATTAAAACAACAATTTAAATATTAGTCCAACTAACATTTAATATATTTGACGAATGATATTTGATTTGAGCGCGTATGGCAAGTAATTAAACGAATATTGCAAATTCAATTCTTGCCTCCCACTATTTTTCGGCGAGCCTCTAACCCTCTATCGAGTACTCGGGAAATCGTGTTTCCTAGTGGGCTAAGATCCCGTTAAATATCACACAATCTTGACTTTAGCCAACAAATTATATGATAATTAACAAGGTAGATCTCTAAGATCAATTGGATCCAATCCAATTCCTAGATCCAGTAGGGGGACATCCAAGTCCGAAATATATATCTTATATATGCCAATATATCCAATATATTGCCTAAACGTTTTCCTCTGAATCAACTAAGCCTTGGCTTTGGCACAACAAACTTAGTGATCCCAGTTAAGCGTGACCCATTGACCATGGAAAGCTTCGTAATCAATGTCGATGGACAAGAAGTGGTCTTGACTTTGGCCAAAAAACCACAACTTGGACAAGACACCAATATGGAACAGAGCCTTCGGGATTCAAACACATCCTCGACGGACAAAGGTCTTGACTTTGGCCAACAAGCCAATGCCAGTCTCGGATCTTGAGTAAGAATCACTCAATGGAATGAAAAACGCTTAATATTTTGCAAGGGTTTTTCGAGTACAAATTGGCAACCAATTTATTATCTTACTCGTGACACCTAAGGACTAGCGTCGCGATGCTGAGAGAATATGAAGCACACTGCCTAGTATTTGTTTGATGGACGTCGCGACGCTCAGCATTTAACGTCGTGATGCGTGTGTGAGTGGCGACGTCCAACCCTTGCATCATGATATGATATAGAGGAAGATTTCTGCCTCAACCCTACCCATGTGGGCGTCGAGATATGCAACGTCTGGCGTCGTGAGACTTGGCCATTACCCAGGATTAATTTTAGCCATTTCAATTTCATCCTAGAATGCTAGAGGCCACTCCAAATTCAAGATCAATGATAGTAGAGGATAATCGGTGATTGGACCCTTTTCTCAAATTGATTTGACTTTTATATTTTGAATTGAAACTTATTTTTCCGCACTTAGGGCGTTAGCCAAATTTACTTTCAGATATATTTTAATTAACATTGTTTTGAGAAATGATTTAGAAAAGTGATAATTACGAAAGCATGATTTTATGATTTTTGGAGGCATGGGGAAAAACCCACCTCAAGTTGTAACTTATATAATTGACGGTTAACATGTGCATTTGTAGAGCAGGACTATAGGGATAACGATACGTAATGCCCCCAGATCCTAGATTCAGATCTAGGGGGACGGCGATACGTAACGCCCCTAGACCCTAGTTTCAAGGTCAGATAGTAGCATGGATCAGCACTCCTAGCTCTAGTTCAGTCGATTGAGGGACAGCGATACGTAACCCCCCAAGACCACTAGTTAGGCGTATGAGGGGATGGCGATACATAACGTCCCCATGCGTCAGGTTTTCAACAGACATTCAAATACATTTTTTTTAGAGTCAAACTCTCAAAAAAGATGTTTTAAGAAAAAAATTTCATAAGAAACTATTTATGAGAATTTCAGAGATTTACAGACCAAAAGCAGTTTTCAGAAACGTTTTCCAAAAAAAAAAAGTTATTTTCAGATAAAAAAAAAGATTTCAGAAGAGTTGATTTGAGAAGAATTTGGTTTTAGATCCATGGATTTCCAAAAAGTATTTTAGTTTTTATTTTTTAAAAAAAATTAAAAAATTGTCCACTCACTAGATCGTTCAAACGATCTAACCCCCATCCCCATTTCTTTGGTTTGCAAATTTCCTCGGAGGATGAGTTTAAGAGGATGGATACTGATGGCAGTCAGGTGTTGGCCTACCAGGTCCTGTATAGAGTTTCAGCATAGTCACAGTCAAGTAAAGTTGTATGTCAGATATTAGAAATATTTGAGTCTTGTGATGAATTGCAAGTGTCTATGAACATAGTTGTATATATAAGTAATAATGTGTACACAATTATGAGTTTTAAGTTTCATTCATGTTAATGTGTTGGGAAAAAGTCCATATGCATTAGTCTATATTTGAGATGAGTTATTAGTGATGTGTATAGTCAGTGAGTCAGGCTCAGGGGGATAGGACGATATATTCTCTGCCAGTAATATCTCTGAAATGGGATGTTATAATGATGCTATCAGAGCCTGGTCTAGGGAGTCAGTGACTGTAGTGGGTAGAGTGATGGGGTCTTGTATAGATAGTATGCCCAAGATACTAGTATGCAAGGCACTACCTCTCCAGTATCCGATCCTCGAATACATCCTCAAACTCTATAGACATGTTAGTAAGAATTCCCAAAGTTATTTGAATTCTCTTTCTAGTAAAAGTAACCATAATCATTGATATATATTACTAACATAATTTGTACAACAACACCATAATCTGTACAAATAGTGACGCTATGGGTCATAATTGTCCAACAGTCAGAGGATTACTATTATTACGCTATGGAAGGTATGGTACATTATGTAAATCATGTTCAAGTATGTACATGCTCATAAAATTACTTTTCGAGTACTTGATAATTCTTCGCAGCTCTGATACGGAGATTATTTTAAGATTCAACTCGGACAGCCCTTAGTATATTGGGCATAACGTTTTCATACAATATCTGATTTTTATGAATTTTATATCGTCGGAAAGCTATGACCGAGACCAACAACTTCCGAGTTGAATATATTTCCAAATTCGGACAGGAAATAAGTCCAAAAGGTAGATTATAAAAGGATTAATCTAGGGAAATCTCAAGTTTCTCAAAATTTCTAAACTTTTATTCATTGAATCATTTACAAATAGGCCCTAGTATAAAAGGGGAATATTATTCTAGCACCCCTACAATTTTGGGAAATAAGAAAAACGTGAGGGAGAGGAGGAAAGAAAAGAAAAAGGAAGAAGAAGAAAATGAAGAGGGAGACCATTTCTTAAGGAGGAAATTACGACAAATCAAACCACCACAACTTAAAAAGAGGAATACCAAGCCTAGAAGACTTGAATGGTGAAGGAAATCAAAAGAATAAGGTAAGAAAAGACTTGAGCCAAATTTGAAGTATTGTTATTTTGATGATTTGCTAATTGGGGTTTATTGTTAACTTGAGTTTGTTCATGATTATATAGTTACTATGTTAAGAAATTAAGGATTTACCGCAATTTAAGAACCATAGGGTTTGAATGAAATTAGAGACTATAAAATGGAAGGTTGTGATGATATTAAAAGAGAATGTTGTTGATATTTGTTGTGGTTAGGGTTTGAGTAGTGTTGTAGAAATTGAGAGTGAAAATGAAGTTGAAAGTGAGTCCTAAAAATAGGATGGTGTCGCGATGCGCATCCCCAACGTCGCGACGCATATTGGAAAATTGTTTCCTGATTCGGTACTGGAATGTGAACATTGCGACACCTAAGGACTAGCGTCGCGATGCTGAGAGAATATGAAGCACACTGCCTAGTATTTGTTTGATGGACGTCGCGACGCTCAGCATTTAACGTCGTGATGCGTGTGGGAGTCGCGACGTCCAACCCTTGCATCGTGATATTGTTGGTTTTAATCTAGGTCCCAAGATCAAACAAGACATGAAAATCAAGCATGAATACACCAATGAAGATAGCGGAATACTTACATGGTGGTTGAGTCGAGTCGATTTGAAGACGATTGAAGCCAATATGCTCACTGTTTTGGCGCATGAACTGCAGCAGTCCACTGTCCTCCATCTTCTGTTTTGAGCTGCGAAAATGAGCTTCTAGATTCGTCGGATGGATCCCGTCTCATGGTCGAACCTCCCTACCACCTTCGCAAGACTTGTAAGTGTGCTAGCACTTGAATTTTCACCATGAAAACCCACTCTAGCTTCCCTTAAAGCTCACGTTTTTCTGGTTCAAAACCAGTCCCAATGTTTCTGTTTTTGGGCGTGAGAGAAGAGAGCAAAAATGAGAGAGAAAGAAATGTGTTAAGTAATTACAAAAGTTGTAAATCATTTGTTTATATATTTTCAAAAAATATTAAATGATTTACCAATTCATTTTAACTTTCAAAAAGTCAAATAAATTGAATGTAATAAGCTTGAGTGTTCCACACTCAAATATCAATGTCCATCAAGTTATATCAACTTTAATAAAGTGACATGTTGAGTGTCTTTCACTCAATCCATTAATCAAATCAATCAATCACTCAAAGTGACTTTTGATTTGACGCTTGATGTGACGATTGATTTGACGCTTAATGTGACTTGCGTCGCCGCACTCGAATTCGAAATACGAATGCGCTCGCAATCACACTCGGGCTCGGGTTCATTAATTCCAATTTAACGATTTTTCCGTCGCGTCGTAATTAAATGATTACGCCTAGCGAATTCACTATTCACGTCGCTAACGAATTAATTCTAAATTAATTCGTTCGCCCGAATTAAAATCTAATTTTAATTCCGCGTCGAAATCTAATTTCGTTTAATATATCGAATATATTAATTTATTGATTAATTCCAAATTAATCGTTATCTCTCTCTAGACGATATTTTATCCAAGATAAAATATCTCCGTAATTAATCCTAGATTAATTTTCTCTCTCTTCTATATAATCCCAGATTATTCAAGAGTGCAAGTTGTGCGTCATCGGTGGATTATCGGGAAGCGACCCATGAGATCCCCGGATTAGTTGGCAGTAAATGCGGTCGCCGGAGTATCCGAATCACGTACGTACCAAGTACTACGTTCTACCGATTTACGAGACAATGTCGACTCCTAGCAAAGCACCAAGTCTACCTAATTCTCCGGACATATCCATTAAAGAATATCAAAGATCTGTATCAAGCGTAGTATACAATTTTATTGTGCATATCGGTCCAGTATCGGATAATCACGTGCTAGGGCTAGGGCTGGATAAGTGTCTTCCCCGTCCGAAGCACATATCGGATGTCTGGTAACATAGTCTCTATAATCGGATATACATGACCTGGTCACAATATCCCGATTGGTTGCGCAACACTCAAGAGCACTAGTACCGTATCCTGCGTGACATCAACTCCAATATGACTGAAGTGACACTTCCATCTTGACATCACACCCAATACTCCACGACTCTCTGATAAACCCAGAAGTGGTGTACTTAGAACCTGTTAAAAGTCCTCTACCACCAAAACCAAAGTTTATCGATTATCGTAAGTATTAGCGATGCAAGTCTCAGGTTATGACTATACACACCTACCTTGATTTCGTCCTCCCATAGACACATAGTCATAATACCAATGGGATTCCGAGGGGTCTATCCAGAGCGAAGCTGTTTCCCGTACCATCGGTGAAACACGACCTCCTATCGCACTTGCATAAGTCTCCAACACTTATATATATGAGAACTATGCCGTTGTGCCCTCACAACGCACACAAGTGCAATACTAGCCTATTCCGCATTATCGATGTCCAGTCTCGTTAATACTACGGCTAGGGATATTTAATGATTAATCCTTCGTGGACTGATACTGTCTCATATCATCTCAATCCAGGAACTAATCATATGGACCTCTCTTCATTTATATATCTATGGTGATCTAATCACAAATGATGAGAGTGCAATTTCCTTATTACATAGTTAATTTGCTACAACAACACAATGATCTGTGCAAATAGTGACGCTATGGGTCATATTATCCAACAATCTCCCACTTGGCACATAGGGAGTCACTCAAGTGTCCAACACCCGAACTATGTATGGTTCGCTCAAATTGCTGAGGAAAGGTTTTCGTCAGCGGATTTTTCTGATTATCGTTTGACGCGATTTACACGATCATCACATCGCCACGATGTATGATCCGAACGAATCAGATGATACAGAAGTATATATCTGGATCGTCGATGAGACCTTTAATTCCTTAGCTTGTGCTGACGCCTAGCTCAGCTGCTAAAAGAACTATATCTAATCTAATTAGATTTATTTCAATCCAAAAGACTTCTATTGCTGCCTTCAGCGGCAGCAATAATCCGCGTTTGTTGTTTATTCGGCAACAGTTATCTTGCTTGGAAGATTTCCAGCTCACTGTCCCGTTATTCAAACTTTATAGTACCGTAGTATTTAATCGTTTGGAAACTTGCTGCAGTGGTCCCAGTCACTTCAAGTTCTCCTTCTCCATAATAAAAGATAGCATCTTTAGTTCTCAGAGATACTAACAGATGTTCTTAACTTCAATCCAGTGACTATCACTTGGATTGACCCGATTGTGACTCCATATGCTCGAAGCGTATGAGACACCAATACAAGTACTTTTAAATGTACAATTTCCCAGAGAGTGTTAACAACACCAAATCTATCCCAGTAGATCTTTATTCCTTGAATAAAGGTTGTTACTCCCAGATTTCTACGGAGAATTTCTATTGAAAGAATATCTATAAAAGCCAAGCTTTCATCAATTGCTTTATTGGGAATTTACTATCAGTGCCCTCCCACTAACCTCCATATATACACAAGAATTATTTCGTTTTGAGTCAAATTATAAATCATTATGATTATTTCAAAACGTCAGTTCCAAGAACCTTATGCTTGCTTCAATCCAAACATGGATTGAATAATTCGCAAAACCTTTTGTCGGTTATACAAAATCGTCAGAATGTTATAAACATTCTCCAAAAGGTTTCCTTTTCAGGAAAGCGATTTTGATTTGTAACTGACATATTTCATAAATGAAATATACAGTTATCAACAAGTATCTTCAAAATGGATTTACCATGGCAACAGGTAAAAGGTTGAACCGTTATTAACACAATGTTGATAACGATACCTTTTCGTCAAAAGCCTAGCTTTGTACGTTGGTATGTTCCATCCATGTATGTCTTCCTTGAAGACGTTTAATGTACCAATGGGCACAATGCCTTGTGGTACAACTAGTATCCAAAATAGTTGTTATACATGGAATCCATTTCGGACTCATGGCACTTTGCCATGACAGAGAGCCGATACCTCGTATCACTTCCTCAAAACGTAGTCGGTGGATATACCTTCACAAGATTGACATCTTTATGAGGTTAGATCAGAAACCCATACCCTAGGTTGTTTTCTGACTCTATCTGATCTACGAAGTTCTTGTGTATTTGAAGATTAATGGTATAGATTCATCATTGATGAACTGTTTGTGTTCCATTAAGGACTTCGTGCCTAGAACAGTATTACTCCAATTTTCATCGAGTATCACTATCCTCCCACTGACCACTGCATATCGGTATTCCTCTCAGGAAAACCGCATGGTGAGCAACAATCATATTGTTCTCATGTGAGATTTATAAGTACTATACTTAAGGTTTCCCTTAGGATAACCTATATAGGCACTTATCCAATTTGGGTCTTTTAGTTTGGTATCATCCAAACGTTATGCCTGGCATACCCAAATTATCAGGAATAAGAAACCTCGTTTCTTCCCTGTTCATATCCTATATGACATCTGTCAAACAGATTTATATGGAACCTTATTCTAAATAAGTTTTGCACTGTTAATACATATCCTATTGAAGGAAACAGTAGCTCAGAGAGACTCGTGATAAATCTTATCATGTCCAACAAAATTCGGTTTTAGTTCAGACACACCGTCTAACTGACGTGTCTCGAGAGGAGTCCTCATCTGAAAGAATACCATACTCTTTCATGTACGTATGAAACTTACTGCTTAAGTATTTTCCATTACGGTCTTACCGTGGCGGAATAATACTATAGCCGATCTGTTTTTCTATTTCGTGTCGAAACTCTAAAGTTTCCGATTTGTGTTCTTCAAAAGAAACATATGACCATAACGTGATGCTACATCCGTCAAGGTCACGAAATATTCATGTTCACATCTAGCCTAGCTAGATATGGACCCACTTTACCATGAATAGGGCTAACAGATCGGTGGCCCTTTTACTATTACCAAGTAAATAGTATTTTAGGTACTTTACCTAATAAACTAGATTCGCAGACCTTATTTGAATAGTCTAATTAGTCCTAGTACCCATTCTTCAAAAGTGTGGATATACGAGTCTGGTTTAATTGTGTCCCAGACAACAATGCCACAAATAAGTCTCTATTGATCAAATCAATTTGAGCTATTTATTTGTCATTTTATATGTTTGAGATTTTTCTTTATATTCAAAATATAAATTCTGTTATTTACATCTAATGTATTTATCTCAGTATCATCTTTATATAATAAAACACTTTAGTGTTCTAGAATATAAAGGTTTATCCGCAACAGATTAAACACTGATATAGAGACAATGTCTCTAGTCAAACTAGTTACATTATAATAGTTCCTAATTTAAGTACATACCCAAAGGGTAGTTCCTAAACTTAGGTATCCACGGTCGAAACAGCGACTTTCGTCCAGTTTCCGATTTGTAGAGAAATCTCGGCTTGAAGTCAGTATCCATCTTATAGCGGATTCTGAACATCAATACATATATTTTATGTACCACACTAAGTATTTAAAATCTAATTTCAATACTAGTAGTGAGCATATCTTTGACAAATATTTTTAAAGTTAGAGCCTCGCCCTTTCTTTAACTCCTTCGTGTCTTCCATATCCAAATGGTAGTCGCTTCGGGATATGTCAATTATCTTTTCAATATTTCACAAACCTTTGGGCAAGCCTGGGTTTCGGAATATCGAAACGATATGCACCTTGTGCTACATGCCCAATTGCAAACTTTGACTTCTCCACTAGAATAGTCAATTAATTCTCCAAAAATTATTAATTGCAATTTTAATACTTTTAAATCTAAAGATAGATTTATTATAAGTATATTAATTAAGCACTAAAGTCATCATCACATAAATCTTCCAAAGATTTTATGCTCTATTTGCTTAATTATTTTGGGCTTAGTCATAATAAGTTTTTTATCAAATAAATTAACCTATTATTAATTCCCAATTGAAAATTAAATCATTTAAAACATTTAACCCAAGGATTATATATTTTAAATATTCAACCTTTCAATTCTTTCTTGATTTCAATAGTCCAACTATTTAATCAATTTTAATAAAGGTACTATTTATTATAATGATTACAATAATCCAATTATTTAATCAACTATAATTTTAATATTGATTACTATAATCCAATTATAAAATCAACTATCATTTTAATTCAATTATATTGATTACTATAATCCAATTATAAAATCAACTATAATTGAATGAGTTTGTATATAGTCCAACTATATATATAATTAAAACAACATAAAATATTAGTCCAACTAATACTTTTGATTAATGTGACGAGTAAAATATAAATGAGCGTGTTTAGCGAGTAATTGAACGATTGTTGCAAATTCAATACTTACCTCCCACTATTTTTCGTCGAGCCTCTAACCCTCTGTGGAGTACTCGGAAAACCGTGTTTCCTAGTGGGCTAGGATCCTGTTAAATAACATACAACCTTGACTTTGGTAACAAGCTGTATGCTATTTAACCAGGTAGATCTCACAGATCAATTGGATCCAATCCAATTCCCAGATCCGGTTAGGCGGACATCCAAGTCCTAAACATATTACTTATGCCAATGTATCTAATACATTTTCTTAACCTTATCCTCCGAATCATCTAGGCCTTGGCTTTGGCACAACAAACCTAATGATTCCAGTTAAGCGGGACCCATTGACAAGGAAAGTTTCGTAATCAATGTCGTTGGACAAGAAGTGATCTTGACTTTGGCCAACAAATCACAACTTGGACAAGACACCGATGTGGAACAAAACCCTCATGATTCAAATACATCCATAATTGACAAGGTCTTGACTTTGGCCAACAAACCAATGCCAATGGGATCTTGAACAAGAATCATTCAATGGAAGGATAATCGCTTAATATAGAACGAGGGTTTTCGCGTGCAAATTGGCTACCAATTTAATTATCTTTGTTAAGGTCTCATCATCATACACCCTTAAACATGCATTCTAAATACATAATAAAGCGAGTATGAAAATAAATAATAATGATATGCGGATGGATACTTTACACATTGATCCTAGATCAAATCTCTCCCTTTCTCACTCAAGCTAGCACTAGTATTACTTCTACCCGTTACACTACACTTCTAAAGAAACCTCATATACATAGAGGGGAATAGGTGAGAAGAGAATACAATAGAATAGAGGTGATAAGGCTGGACACACAGGTCCAATTTAATAAATCGAATTTATTACAACAATTTCAAAAATTTCCCACCCGACTAATATCCATCTTATATACATTATTCATTCAACACAACCACGTATTCACACACATAAGCATGCTATCAATCAATCTAATCAAATTAATTAATCTGATAATTAAGTGATCATCCAATGTTCAAACAACGATTTGATTTTGATCGAGTCAAACTCATTTTTGCGAATAAGTACTTAAAGTACGAATTCATGAATTAAATTAAACTACATCATTAAATCAAATTTAATATGTATTTAATACTAATTCACTATTCAATTCCAAATTAAATATTACACTTTTATTTAATAAACCTTTTACGATTTAAATTCCAAATTTAATCGTAACGCGTCTCAAAGACCGATTAACGTCCAACGTCAATTCAATTAAAGTCCAATGGGCTTTTAATTGATTTCTTAAGGCGTGGACTTTTGGTCAACTCGGGTCAAACTGATAACCAAAGTCCAATCCGAGATTTACCCCATAAGCCCATAAATCAATCTTGGCCCATTAGGCCCAATTGAACTTTAAAGGTTCATTAGTTGCATTTGGGCTTTATGGTTAAGGTTTTGGGCCCAATTGGATCCAATCCACTTGGCCTAAACCCAACTTGATAAAATCAAGCCCAATAGGTCCAATTACAACATTAAAGTCCAATTTCCAAAATTAGGCCCAATTAATTAAATATACAAAATCCAATTTCATATTCAATTAAACTAAAGTGTATTACATGACTAATAAACTAAATCAATATTTCTAAAACACTAAATTAGTCCAATTAATCATACTCAATTCATTATTACATGTCCAACATACAAATTGAAAAATCAAACCCATTTACATGCTACAAAGCTCTCGGCCAAGGAGGATTTTTGTGTCCGATTTGGTTTCAATCCAACCGAACCCACAATCGACATTAAATCACCATCCAATTTGATTTCATACACATCCAATGTCACAAAATCAAAATTACCAAGACATGTGAGGGCATACACCAATTCGACCAACATGAGAATTTTGGGGATTTATGTTCAATTCAAAGTACAATCCAATTGACCATAAATTAACATCAACCTACATGATTCTAACTCATCAAATGAACCAAAACCAAAAATCCAAGAATCCAAATCATCCACACATTCGGCCAAGTGAAGCAAATGGGGATATTTGTTCAATTCAAAATTCAATCTAATTAACTTCAAATTAACATCACCCAACATCATTAAAACTCATCCAATGAACCAAAATGAAAAAATTCCAAATTTCCAAACATGCTTCAACATTCGGCCAAGGTAAGTATTTGGGGATTTTTATCCAATTCAAAATTAAATCCAATTCAATCTCAAATCAACATTATCCTACATCATTATAACTCATCCAATGAATTAAAATGAAAAAAACCAAGATTAACAAAATACATACACATTCGGCCAACACTTCAAATTTGGGCAAAATTGATCCAATCACATTTGGTTGAAATTGATCAAATCAATCTTCAATATATCATATATTAAGCATTCTTAAACATCCAATTTTATAAAATCATGCTCAAATCCAAAATACCCAATTTTAAGCCCTACATTTTTCATGCTTGAACCTATAGCTCTTGATGCCATTATTGGTTTTAATCTAGGTCCCAAGATCAAACAAGACATGAAAATCAAGCATGAATACACCAATGAAGATAGCGGAATACTTACATTGGTTGGTTGAGTCGATTTGAAGACGATTGAAGCCAATATGCTCACTGTTTTGGCGCATGCATGAACTGCAGCAGTCCACTGTCCTCCATCTTCTGTTTTGAGCTGCGAAAATGAGCTTCTAGATTCGTCGGATGGATCCCGTCTCATGGTCGAACCTCCCTACCACCTTCGCAAGACTTGTAAGTGTGCTAGCACTTGAATTTTCACCATGAAAACCCACTCTAGCTTCCCTTAAAGCTCACGTTTTTCTGGTTCAAAACCAGTCCCAATGTTTTGTTTTTGGTAGTGAGAGAAGAGAGCAAAAATGAGAGAGAAAGAAATGTGTTAAGTAATTACAAAGTGTGTAAATCATTGTGTTTATATATTTCAAAAATATTAAATGATTTACCAATTCATTTTAACTTTCAAAAAGTCAAAAAATTGAATGTAATAAGCTTGAGTGTTCCACACTCAAATATCAATGTCCATCAAGTTATATCAACTTTAATAAAGTGACATGTTGAGTGTCTTTCACTCAATCCATTAATCAAATCAATCAATCACTCAAAGTGACTTTTGATTTGACGCTTGATGTGACGATTGATTTGACGCTTAATGTGACTTGCGTCGCCGCACTCGAATTCGAAATACGAATGCGCTCGCAATCACACTCGGGCTCGGGTTCATTAATTCCAATTTAACGATTTTTCGTCGCGTCGTAATTAAATGATTACGCCTAGCGAATTCACTATTCATGTCGCTAACGAATTAATTCTAAATTAATTCGTTCGCCCGAATTAAAATCTAATTTTAATTCCGCGTCGAAATCTAATTTCGTTTAATATATCGAATATATTAATTTCTGATTAATTCCAAATTAATCGTTATCTCTCTCTAGACGATATTTTATCCTAGATAAAATATCTCTGTAATTAATCCTAGATTAATTTTCTCTCTCTTCTATATAATCCCAGATTATTCAAGAGTGCAAGTTGTGCGTCATCGGTGGATTATCGGGAAGCGACCATGAGATCCCCGGATTAGTGGCAGTAAATGCGGTCGCGGAGTATCCGAATCACGTACGTACCAAGTACTACGTTCTACCGATTTACGAGACAAGGTCGACTCCTAGCAAAGCACCAAGTCTACCTAATTCTCCGGACATATCCATTTAAGAATATCAAAGATCTGTATCAAGCGTAGTATACAATTGTATTGTGCATATCGGTTCCAGTATCGGATAATCACGTGCTAGGGCTGGGGCTGGATAAGTGTCTTCCCCGTCCGAAGCACATATCGGATGTCTGGTAACATAGTCTCTATAATCGGATATACATGACCTGGTCACAATATCCCGATTGGTTGCGCAACACTCAAGAGCACTAGTACCGTATCCTGCGTGACATCAACTCCAATATGACTGAAGTGACACTTCCGTCTTGACATCCACACCCAATACTCTACGACTCTCTGATAAACCCAGAAGTGGTGTACTCAGAACCTGTTAAAAGTCCCCTACCACCAAAACCAAAGTTTATCGATTCTCGTAAGTATTAGCATGCAAGTCTTAGGTTAAGACTATTAAACACCTACCTTGATTTCGGCCTCCCATAGACACATAGTCATAATACCAATGGGATTCCGAGGGGTCTATATCCAGAGTGAAGCTGTTTCCCGTACCATCGGTGAAACACGACCTCCTATCGCACTTGCATAAGTCTCCAACACTTATAATATGAGAACTATGCCGTTGTGCCCTCACAACGCGCACAAGTGCAATACTAGCCTATTCCGCATTATCGATGTCCAGTCTCGATAATACTCCGGCTAGGGATATTTAATGATTAATCCTTCGTGGACTGATACTGTCTCATATCATCTCAATCCAGGAACTAATCATATGGACCTCTCTTCATTTATATATCTATGGTGATCTAATCACAAATGATGAGAGTGCAATTTCCTTATTACATAGTTAATTTGCTACAACAACACAATGATCTGTGCAAATAGTGACGCTATGGGTCATATTATCCAACAGATATGATAAAGAGGAAGATTTCTACCTCAACCCTAACCATGTGGGCGTCGAGATATGCAACGTCTTGCGTCGTGAGGCGTGGCCATTACCCAGGATTAATTTTAGCCATTTCAATTCATCCTAGAATGCTAGAGGCCACTCCAATGGTTTCCTATCAGTATACATTCAAGCCCTACATCTATGACAATGATTTGCTTCTTCGTTTAATATATTAATCATAATCGCATACATGATCGATTAGCGTCTCTGTGGGAATCTCCAAAATTGCATTCAATATCAATGACAGTAGAGGATAATCGGTGAGTGGACCCATTTCTCAATTGATTTGACTTATAATTTGAATTGAAAAATTTTTCTGCACTTAGGGCGTTAGCCAAATTTACTTTCAGATATATTTAATTAACATTGTTTTGAGAAATGATTTAGAAAAGTGATAATTACGAAAGCATGATTTTATGATTTTTGGGTCATGGGGAAAAACCCACCTCAAGTCGTAACTTATATAATTGACGGTGAACATGTGCAGATGTAGAGCATGACTATAGGGATAACGAACGTAATCCCCCAGATCCTAGATGTTCGACAAAATGACCCATAGCGCACTATTTGTACAGATCCACGGTGTTGTTGTACAAATTAACTTGTGACAAGGAAATTGCACTCTCATCATTTGTGATTAGATCACCATAAATGTATAAATGAAGAGAGGTCCATATGATTAGTTCCTGGATTGAGAATGATATGAGACAGTATCAATCCCCGAAGGTTAATCATTAAATATCCCTAGCCGGAGTATTATCGAGACAGGACATCGATAATGCGGAATAGGCTAGTATTGCACTTGTGCGCGTTGTGAGGGCACAACGGCATAGTTCTCATATATATAAGTATTGGATACTTATGCAAGTGCGATAGGAGGTCGTGTTTCACCGATGGTACGGGAAACAGCTTCGCTCTGGATAGACCCCTCGGAATCCCATGGTATTATGACTATGTGTCTATGGGAGGCCTAAATCAAGGTAGGTGTGTATAGTCTTAACCTGAGACTTGCATCGCTAATACTTACGATAATCGAAAGACTTTGGTCTTGGTGGACAGGGCTTTAACCGGTCTACGTACACCACTTCTGGGTTTATCAGAGAGTCGTAGTGTATTGGGTGTGATGTCAAGACGGAAGTATCACTTAGTCATATTGGAGATGATGTCAAGCGTGGATATGGTATTAGTGCTCTTAAGTGTTGC